>CAUYON010128113.1:40-43923 GCA_963573935.1 Arctocebus calabarensis | reverse complement strand
TTTAAGTTGAAAAAAATTTATTGACATGGAAAGAACAGGGAAAAACTCACCTTTTGTCCCGTAGAAAGGTCAGAGAATTAAATTCCTGAACTGATTCTAGAAAAAGTGCTACATACCTCATTGCTGAATATCACAATGGTCATCTTCGAAGTACTTCCCTTGGGAAGCTATGCACTGATGCCAGCGCCTAGTCCACCCGTTGAAACAATTTTGGAAGGGTCAGAGATGACAATTAAATTCCCGAATGAGTCCTAGAAGAGTGGACGAGGCGCTGGGTCCACAGCTGGGGGCACAGCTTCGTAAGGGAGTACTTCGAAGGTGCCCAGTAGTAGCACTTTTTCTAGAATCGATTCACGAGCCTAATTGTCAGCGTATATCTCTGAAAGACTGACAAAAATGGCAGGAAAATGAGGAACACTTAACATAGGAGGGCCTTACTCCTGGGAAAACCTGGACTCGACTCTTGGCCTTCACTCTCACAGTAATGAAGGGAATCTGTGCTTGTGGTCGTCGAGCCCCTGTCTTCCCCAGATCCGGGGGTGTCGCTTCGCGGCGCCCTCATCCTTGAAGCCAGCTCCAGACACTGAGCTCTCAATCAGAACTATCCACTAGCTCGGCGCCTGTGGCTCAACGGGCTAAAGCGCCAGCCACGTACACTTGAGCTGGCGGGTTCGAATCCAGCCCGGGCCCGCCAAACAATAATGACAGCTGCAACCAAAAAATGGCCGGGCGTTGTGTTGGGCGCCTGTAGTCCCAGCTGGGAGGCGGAGGCAGGAGACTCGCTTGAGCCCAGGAATTGGAGGTTGCTGTGAGCTGTGATGCCAAAGCACTCTATCCAGGGCGACAGCTTGAGGCTCTGTCTCAAAAAAAAGAACTATCCACAGATGTCGCTCCCGCGGCGCTGAGAGCAAAGACCGAAACAGCCCCGGGAAGTTACGCCGACCCGCGCCTCGCCTGCTGACCCCACCCCCTTACGGCTGCTCGGCTTCCCGCGGGTCCTACCTAGAAAAGGGCTCGGCCAACTGGAGACCGGCCCTGCTCCGGGAGGAGTTTTGGTCCCGGCGGGGACCCGTCCAACCCGCGCCTTTCCGCCAGAGGTAGCTGTGGAGGAGCCGGCTTCCCGCGCGCGTGTAAATGACACGGTCTCGTCATGGGCGAGCATGGCCTGGAGCTGGCTTCCATGATCCCCGCCCTGCGGGAGCTGGGCAGGTAGGACGAGGCCCAGCCGCTTGTGCCCCGCGTCCTCCCCCGGCCGCCCCGTTGGCGTTTCCCGCGCTCTCCCTGCCGCTGGGGCGCCCCGGCTCGGACCCTGCGCCGGCCGCGGCCTGTGGGGCTGCGGGGGCGCTTCTCTCTCAGAGGGGCTGTTGGTGGGACGCCGGGTCCGAGGAGAGAGAAGGTCTGCCGGCCCCCTGATTTAGGGCGAGTTCTTGCCGATCACTTCGTGGTAACTGTTTCCTTAGAGGAGGGACTTGACCCGTCAGCTTTCCGCGTTTCCGTCTTCTGGGACCGCTCGTGGGGGGTTTGCTTTACATTTAGTCCCCAAACTCCCCTCGGGGGACAAAAAAAGATCACTTCCGCTGATTTTCTGCCAGTGAGCCCAGGTGCTGGAAAAATGACTCCATTCCTCAAGGAGAAATCTTAGACCATTCTGAAGACGTCACCCCCTTGAGTTTTGTTTTTTGTTTTATTTTGTTTTGTTTTTTCGGAGACAGGGTCTCACTCAGTCGCCCTGGGTTCAGTGCCATGGCGTCACAGCTCACAGCAACCTCAGATTTGGGGGCTTTTTTTTTAGAGACCGAGGGGGTGTCTAGCTATTGCTCAGGCTGGTCTCGAACCCGTGAGCTCTGACAGGCAGTCCACCCGCCTCAGCCTCCCAAGAGTGCTGCGATTACAGGCATGAGCCAGCTTGCGTGGCCACCCCCTTGGTATTGATTGTCCAGTCCCGGATTCCGTTAGTCAGAAATCCTAGAGATCGGCCACAGGATTCACACAATCTAAACACAGAGGGTTACCAAAACTGGAAGATAATTTACTACTTCATTGGCGGATGCTTGCTTTTTGTAAACCCCTACTAAACTAGCATCTTTTTTTTTTTTTCCTTTTTTTTGAGACAGGGCCTCAACCTGTCACCCTGGGTAGAATGCTGTGGCATCACAGTTCACACAACCTCCAACTCCTGGGCTCAAGCGATTCTCCTGCCTCCACCTCCCAAGTAGCTGGGACTTCAGGTGCCCGTCACAACACCCAGCTATTTTTTGGTTGCAGCCGTCATTGTTTGGCGGGCCCGGGCTGGATTCGAATCCGCCAGCTCAGGTGTACGTGGCTGGCGCCTTAGCCGAGCCAGTAAACTAGCATCTTCACCAAAGAGAAGAGTGTTTATTGATGACTGCCACTCCCCCTTCAACTCAGCAGGCTTCAGACTACATGGCAGGGTTTTTTGCTTTCTTGCTTGCTTGTTTTAATTGTGACACACTGCAAGTAAGAAATAACTGAACTTCTACTACCACAGTTGAATTATCAGTTGGAATAATTGCTCTTCAATTTCTTTTCTTTTTTTTTTTTTTTTTGCAATTTTGGCTGGGTTTGAACCTGCCACCCTTGGTATATGGGGCCAGCACCTTACTGACTGAGCCACAGGTGCTGCCCTGCTTTTCAATTTCTTAAACTTTTTGAAACTTGCCACACAAAGTGAAAACTGACAGTAAACTCATGGGATATCTACTTCCCTTTCTTTTTGCAGTGCACTTGTATTCATTTACACTTGTTGGCTCTACAAAGAAATCTAGTCTTTCTCAATACGTAAATAAGGATAAATAAAGTTACTATTCTTGTCCCACTGCTTCACTCTACTTTTTTGTGTAAATTTTTTCCACATTGTATCAGTGTGGCAAGTATACTTTGTGTTAACATTTTGTCAACTAATTTGTACCTTTTCAAAAGAAGATGAATCAAAGCCATCATTTTTAGGAAGTTGATATACATATTTCCTCTTTCAGGCTCACTGTGAAACTCAGTGTATTTTTCCCATCCTACTTTAATGTAGAATTAGACTTATCTTCCCTTTTCTCTCTTTCTCTGTGAGGCTTTTTTTGTTTGTTTGTTTGTTTGTTTTTTGAGACAGAGCCTTAAGCTGTCACCCTGGATAGAGTACTGTGGCATCATAGCTCACAGCAACCTCCAATTTCTGGGCTCAAGCGAGTCTCTTGCCTCTACCTCCCAAGTAGCTGGGACTACAGCCGCCCACCACAACGCCTGGCCATTTTTTGGTTGCAGCCATCATTGTTATTTGGTGGGCCAGGGCTGGATTGGAACCTGCCAGATCAGGTATACGTGGCTGGTACCTTAGCCCATTGAGCCACAGGCGCCGAGCCCTCTGTGAGGCTTGTTAATAAAAATGATTATTTCTTGGATATATATATAGTCTGTTTCATCAACAGAAGTTATGTTATTTTTTATCTCCTTTGTAGCCATTTCGGGAGACAGCATAGGGAAATTGACCAGGGTGGGGTACAGTGGCTCATGCCCCTAATCCTAGCCCTCTGGGAGGCAGAGGCCTAGGTGTGAGGATTGCTTGAGTTTAGGAATTCAGAGACCAGCCTGAGCAAGAGCAAGACCCCTACTAAAAATAGAAAAATTAGCCTCAAGTGGGCATTGGGCCAGGTCCCTGGAGTCCCAACTACTCAGGAGGCTGAGGCAAGAGGATCCCTTTAGCCTAAGCGTTTGAAGTTGCCAAGAGCTACCCTGAAGCTACGATACTCTAGCCTAAGCAACAGAGTGAGACTGTCTGAATGTCTACTAAGTAGCAGGAGCATTTCTTTTATGGCACTTTATTAGCTGCAAATGCCATGGATCCAGTATATAATCAATTAGGATTGGGCTTTGTGCTTGAATAATCAAAACAATCTTTTCTTTTTTTCTTTTAGTACTACTTAAGCTAATGAGTTGAAAAATCTATCTACATTTCACAGTGTTATACAGACATAAATTGTGACATGCATGCAATATATAATTTTATTTATAAATAACCATTGTACTCACCACATCTTTAGCTATTTTGTCAGGAGTGATGGACTTTGCTAATCATCACACACAACCTTCTATCTACTGTAATTTTTTTTTTTTTTTTTGAAGTTTTTGGCCGGAGCTGGGTTTGAACCCACCACCTCCGGTACATGGGGCTGGCGCCCTATTCCTTTGAGCCCCAGGCACCGCCCTATCTACTGTAATTTTGTATCCTCTGTTATCTTCTGTTCTACTTTTTACTTCTATGAGATCAACTTTTTTTAGCTTCCGAAAATGAGTGGGAGAATACAGTATTTACTTTCTGTTCCTGGCTTATTTCATTGAACATAATGTCTAATTTCTATCCATGTTGCTATGAATGATAGGATTTGTTCCTTTTTTTTTGAGACAGAGCCTCAAGCTGTAATCCTGGATAGAGTGCTGTGGCATCACAGCTCACAGCAACCTCCAATTCCTAGGCCCAAGCGAGTCTCCTGCCTCTGCCTCCCAAGTGGCTGGAACTACAGGCGCCCGCCACAATGCCCAGCCATTTTTTGGTTGCAACCACCATTGTTGTTTGGCGGGCCCAGGCTGGATTCAGACCTGCCAGCTCAGGTGTACGTGGCTGGCGCCTTAGCCCGTTGAGCCACAGGCACCGAGCCAGGATTTGTTCCTTTTTGTGTCTGAATAGTATTCCACTGTGTACATATACCACTTTTTTTTTTTTTTTTTTTTTGAGACAGAGCCTCAAGCTATCCCCTGGATAGAGTGCTATGGCCTCACAGCTTACAGCAACCTTCAATTCCTGGGCTCAAGTGAATCTCCTGCCTCTGCCTCCCAAGTAGCTGGGACTACAGGCGCCCACCATAACGCCTGGCCATTTTTTGGTTGCAGCCGTCATTGTTGTTTGGCGGGCCCAGGCTGGATTCGAACCCGTCAGCTCAGGTGTATGTGGCTGGTGCCTTAGCCTGTTGAGCCACAGGCACCGAGCCATATTTATTTATTTTTTAAATTTTTTGCTACGGAGTCTTACCTTGTCACCTTTGGTAGAGTGCTGTGGCATCCTAGCTTACAGCAACCTCAAACTCTGTGGCTCAAGCGATCTTGCCTCCGACTCCCAAGTAGCTGGGACTATGAGCACCCACCACAGTGCCTGGGTAGTTTTTAGAGATGAGGTCTCATTGTAGCTCAGGCTGGTCTTGAAATCATGAACTCCGTCAATCCATCTGCCTTAGCTTCCCAGAGTGCTATGATTATAGGCATGAGCTGCTTTTTTTTTTTTTTGAGACAGAGTCTCACTTTGTCACCCTCAGTAGAGTGCTATGGTGTCACAGCTCACAACAACCTCAAACTCTTGGGCTTAAGTAATTCTCTTGCCTCAGCCTCCCAAGTAGCTGGGACTACAGGTGCCTGCTACAGCGCCCAGCTATTTTTTGATTGTAGTTGTCGTTGTTTGGCAGACCCTGCTGGATTCAAACCCGCCAGCTCCAGGGTACACGGCTGGCACCCTAGCTGCGGAGCTACAGGCGCCAAGCTTATATCATATTTTCTTTAACCATTCATCTGTATTGGACACCTAGGTTGATTCCATATCTTGGCTATTGTGAATAGTTCTGCAGTAAACATTATTGTGCAGATGTCTCTTCATTAATGATTTCCTTTCTTTTGCAAAAATTCTCAGTGGATTGCTGGATTGCTGAATCTTAGGGTAGTTCTGTTTGTAGTTCTGTTGTTTAAATTTTTTAAAAAAACATATATTATTTCGCCACAAGCCAGTTATCCCTGTGGTAACTTTTCTGACACCTCCTGCTTGAAACCCAAAAGGTCAGAAGGATCATGAGGCCCTGCTTTCATGGTCTGTATTTCTACTGAAAATCAAGATCAAGCGAGCTTTTGCTCTTCTGCTGCATGGGAGGTTTCTGTCCTCCCTAAGCTCGCCTTTTTTTCTTTCTTTCTTTTTTTTTTTTTTGTAGAGACAGAGTCTCACTTTATCGCCTTCGGTAGAGTGCCGCAGTGTCACACAGCTCATATCATAGCAACCTCCAGTTCCTGGGCTTAGGTGATTCTCTTGCCTCAGCCTCCTGAGTAGCTGGGACTACAGGCGCCTGCCACAACGCCAGGCTATTTTTCTGTTTTGCAGTTTGGCGAGGCTGGGTTCGAACCCGCCACCTTTGGTATATGAGGTGGTGCCCTACTGAGCCATAGGCGCCACCCTGTTTGTAGGGTTTTGAGGAACCCCCGTACTGTTCTCCATAGTGGTTGTATTGGTTCACATTTCTACCAACAGTATGTAAGAGTTACCTTGTCACTGCATCCTTGCTAGCATTTAGTTTTTGTCTTTTTCATAGGCATCCTGACTGGAATGAGATAATACCTCATTGTGTGGTTTTGCATTTCCCTGATGATTAGTGATGTTGAGGACTTTGTCATGAACTGTTGCCCATTTGTATTTCTCCTTTTAAAAAATATCTGTTCACTAAGGCGAGCTCAGGGAGGACAAACACCTCCCGTGGAGCAGAAGGGCAAAAGCCTGCTTGATCTTGAGTCTCATGATCCTTCTGACCTGTTGGGTTTTAAGCAGGAGGTGTCAGAAAAGTTACCACAGGGAAAGGGGAGAGGGAGGGAAGGGGAGGGAGAGGGTGGGGGGAGTTGGGACAAAGGGTGAGATCACATGGGTGGTACATATTTGAAGGGTCAGGAGAAAACTTTTAAATACGGATCAAAAATGTTTTCATATAGTAAATGAGAAAATATCATGAAAAAAATAAAAAATAAAATAAATGTTGATGGGTAAGAAAGTATATACAAAACAAGAGATGATAGAAATTGTTTAGAAGGCAGGAGGAGGTAACGTTGGAAACACAAAAGGATGAGCATTAGAAAACAAAAAGGTGAAATGAATTAAAATAAAAAAGAAAATAAAAAGGTAGCCTTCCCATTACATCCAGAGAGACAGAGAAAAGAATACACCACCAAATACAGGTGCATCTGTAGATTGGGTGGAAATTTCTATCAAATCACTTAGTTTTTATCTCTAAACTTAGAAGCTAGGTTATTTGCTTAGATTCCTTTGTTCTATATCAAAGCACAACAGGTTAGCTATTATCAACTGAATTTAGTGAGGATCTACTATTTTAGGTTAGTCTCCAAGGCCTAGAAGCAGTGGTGGGGGTGGTATGAGGTGGGTTTGTGTGCAAGGAGGTATCTGTATGTGTGTGTGTCAGAGGGCGGGGGGTTGTTCTATGACCCAAAGCCTCCTAAATGATTCTGTCATTTCGATGTACTACAAAACAACAAAGTCTTCCAATTTCCAGTCCTTGTTTTGAAAGTGGTGGGAGGCAATGGTAAGTAACACTTCAGTTTGGTGCCTCACTGATTTCACCTTTGGGAATCCTTCCATGCTTTAACATGGAGAACAGGAGTGTATAATATTCTGAAAATACTGTAGTTGTGACAATTGCAGTCTAATACATGAAATGAGGGCTGGACAGTATAAATCAGACTTTTTCTACCAGGAGTGGAAAGGATTCCGAAGTTAGAGATAAAATATCAGGGTTTGCATCACAATTGTGCCACATAGTAGTTGTGTGAGTTCAGAAAACTTACTGAAATGCGAGCCTTGGTTTGTTTATCTGCAAAATGGGCATATCAGGATTTACTCTGCTGATCGTGAGTGGCTTCTGTGAAAATTAGATCAGACAGTGCACATGAAAGGGCACCTAATCACAGACATGTTTCGTCTCCGTGTGCCGTGAGAGCCACGTAAACTCAGGAAATGGGCCCGGGCTCACGTAGGGGAGTGTAATCATGGATGGAGTGGGAAATACAAGGACCAACCAAAAGTCAAATTTCCATCAACTAGAATTTAACTAATCAGTAACATGAATCAAACAAGGATTTGTGTGGGGATTTTTGTTTGTTTGGGTATTTGACGTTTAGAATAAAGACACTCTCCTTTCATGCACCACTTCCCCCCTCAATACACCTACATCTCAACTCCAAATTCCTAGGGTATATACTGAAATTAAAGAAAAGCATTCAACTTAAGATCTGCATCAACAATTATCTGCAATTTCATTGTGGAGTACATTGTATCACCTTGAGTTCAATGGTTTCCAATATAATATATAGCAAGGACAATTTAGAAACTTATAGATAAGCTATAGGATTTTTTGCCCCATTAACTCTGCTATGACCAAAAATGTAGTGCCATTATTCAAGTGATTCAAGAAATTAAAGTTTTACTCTAGGCTATCATTAGACATTTGACTCTGTCTAAACTAATCCACTTACATTCTTTACATAAAGAATACATTTTTGTGGCTACAGGTGTGCATGTGTGTGTACAGGTGTGCACGTTTGTGTATAGTTGTGCATGTGCACATACCCGAATGAGTAAGGGGAATAAGATTTTGAAGAAGAGAATTAGGAGAGAAGGAGCTATTACTCTTTACACTCTTCATACCAACCATCAACCACTTTTCTTTCAAAGTCCACATAATGAGGACTTTCTTTTATGTCCAGGACTCCTGAACATGTTTCAAAGACTTGGTGCCAAGTTCACAGTTTTCACACCATGCTCAGAATCTAACTTATTCATAAGACATGGGAACCATTTAAGGGTTTTAAACTTGAGTGTGACAGTGTCATATTTGTGTAAGTTAGCCACTCCACAGGCAAGGTTTAATATGGGGTTTATAGAAGACACCTCAGGAGTCCAGGAGAGCCTTTGGGAGACTGTGTCAATAATACAGACAGTATTTTATGGGAATTTAAGTTATGGGAGTCCATATCAGAAAGGACAAAAGAAGTTACATTGTTTTAAAATGGTTAGATAGTAAAATCATTAAAGGTTGGTAATTGATTAGCTGCATATAGTGAGGAAGGCAGAATCATTTCCCCGGCTTCTAGCTAAGCAATAATACCCCAAAGGAAAGAGACACTAATGATATTGAAATAGAACTGAGAGATACTCTTCACTGTTCACATTAAGCATGCCTTTACATAATTTTAATATTTTTTCATCCTTACAATACTCCCAAAAGGCTGAATTCTATTACTTTCATTTTCCAAAGAAAAGTGAGTGGATCAGATAGGTTAATTGTCTTTCATAAGAGCACACAGGTGGGAAATGATGAAGCTGAAATCATTCTCGAGCATTCTAACATCCCAACCTGTACTTGCACTTTCACTGGTAGCGTTTATGGGAATACAGAAGTGGAAAGAATGATTTGAT
The DNA here is from genome assembly GCA_963573935.1 of Arctocebus calabarensis. Lineage (NCBI taxonomy): Eukaryota > Metazoa > Chordata > Mammalia > Primates > Lorisidae > Arctocebus > Arctocebus calabarensis. The sequence goes on along the minus strand of CAUYON010128113.1, from coordinate 34,685 downwards.
AATGGTTCCATCTTACAAATGCTGGACTGTAGATCTCACAAACCTCCTTGAGTAAGGGCTGGATATAATGGCTTAAAATTCTGGATAAACAGAGATGTTTGAGAATCATTAATTTAGGGGGGCAGCTGAAAATACTGGAGTGGGGGATATCACCCAGAGAACTGCAGAGAGACAGAATGAGAGTGGGCTGAAGACGGAACCCTGAGGAATAACAACAATGTGGATGTGGTTAGAACAAGAGAGTTTATGAGTCAGAAAGAAGTCAAGGGTGTAGGCACAGACCCAAGAGGATATGGTTAAAAAAAAAAAGCTCACAAAGGCAGTTGACATAGGCACCAAAAATTCACTTCTAAATGCAAAAATCAACAACATGGTGGGGGGTGATTGGCTCCGAAACCAGGACAGGAGGCAGCAGGTTCAGAATTAAAAGTACGGTGGCCGTGTGGTGAGACAAATTCAGATTAATTTCCAAACAGTTCAGATAGAATAAGAGAGTGACTAGCTTACAGCTAAAAAATATAGAATCAAAGGCATTTATTCCTTTTATTATTCATCTATGTGTCTATTTGAGGCAGTAGCGAATTAAATAGGCTGTTACAAAATTCCCTATGTGGAGAGAAAGGATAAAGATATTCTGGGGATTGTTAAGGAGGAACCCCACTCTTCTCTGGGAGAGCTGCAGAGGATGAGGAATGCATGGGATAAGGGGAACGTCCCTGCCCTATGTCCACTCCCACTCCAACTCTGCGTGACTTTATTCCCATATCTGAAGCTTAGGAAATCAACATAAGGGCAAATTCTCTCTATCCGTCTAGAGTTGAATCCCATCCATCTGACCTTGATTCCATTCCTGTCTCAGGAACTTTGATCCTTACCTACCACCGTCTGTACTTCAAGCTCACTCCCTCTGTTAAAATCTCTTGGTCTCTAAGAAGGCCTGAGGAATAAATGGTTGAACTAATGTACACAGCTATGATTCAAAAAATAAAATAAAATATTATAAAAAAAAAAAAAAGAAGAAGGCCTGAGGAAATCCCACTTCCTTTCCTCAATTCTACTTTCCCTCCAGGTTTTAACCACTGGGGACCTATTTCTCACTGCCAAGATTTTAGAAAGACAGATCTACAGGCAAAGAAAGACTACCTTTCCATCCTGTTCACTCATTCTGCCAGCCTGTAGATCCCATTGCACTAGTAAATTATTCTCTGAAAAATCCATGTAGCTCTCCTTGTTCCCATCTCTGGAGAACTGCGTGCTGTACTTCTTTTGCAAAATTGACCTCCATTTGCTTGCTTCTCTCCCTTGTCACTGTAAATCTTTCATGGTTGATTACTAGTAGTAATAATATTAACTAAAACTTCCTGAGTGCTTATTATATCCTACAGACTCATCTAAAGATATTACAAATATTAAACGCTTAATTTGCATGGTTATTTATGAAATGAGTATTTTTATTACTCCCATTTTGTAATCAAGGAAACTGAGATTCCAAGATTAATTAACTGACTCAGTTAGAATGCTAGTGAGTGACATACACAAGACTTGAACCCGGACAGTCTGATGTAAGTCTTAGGCCATTAATCCCTGATCAGTGAAATCCTGCAGCCGTCCTTGTCAGTATTAACAAAAGGACCATATATAATGTTTGCCCAGGACCTTCTAAGTTTAGACTGTTATTGGAGCATAATTATTAAAGTATCTCCCCTTATACTAAAAAAAAGGAGGCCTAATTTGAGCAATAAATTAAATGACTGAGCAATAAACTAACTGCACAGTCTTCTTTTGCTGTGTTCACCTAAAACTAGCATTTCCGGAGTGCCTATTAACTGTGCCAGGCATATAACATCCATAATTACTAATCCTTATGACAACACATTGAACTTGGCTTTCTTATTCCCACATGGAAATTGAGGTTTAGGTAGAGGTTAATTGCCTTAATTAAGGCCATACATATGCTAACTGGCTGAAACTGACAGGATAAAAACATGGATGTGTCTGGCTCTGAAAGCTCTTTTCAGTATTTCCCCCTCTGCATTCTAATTATTCTAGCACATCCCTCCGAATTTCTCCAGATGCTGCATTTTCTTTATGTTACAGTTGTGTAGTTGTCTGACTGTCTCTCCATTAGTGACGAGCGGCCAATCTGACAACATGCTGTGCTACAGTCACGTGCACCTGTTTCACCCAGGAGGCCCAGGGCATTGTTTGGTCCACATAAGACCCTTAATAATGATCTTGCTATTTTGGTTGTTGTGGGTTTTCTTTCTCTCTTTCTTTTTTATTTTTTTGTAATTTTGTAGTGCCACTAGGGTTCACATTTAACTCAGGTGTTGAATTTAACTCTTATGTTTTTCTGGCTTTCCTCAGAGATTCATCCCACAGGCTCCTCCATCCTCTGACATAGTCAGACACAGTCTGCTGAACACAATTTCAACCCAGTGATTAGAAAACACAGTCCAATCAAAAGCACATCTGCCCCGGCATCCTCTGGTATAATTTGTTAGTCCTGGGTGCCACCTCCTGCATTCTGAAAGCATCAGCCCTTTCCTGCTAACCAAGCTGCAGAGACACTGACGTTTCCTTGCTCACACTGACGTTTCCTTGCTCAAAAAAGAAAAAGCGGTTCTTTTTTTTTTTCTTTCTTTCCTTTTTTTTCCCCCCACATCTTGGGAGTGGGTTAAAAACAACATTATTTGATCCTTCGCTGAATGGTTGATGCTCAGGATTACATGGCTTTAAGTTAGTGTAGTGGTTCTCAATAAAATCATCCAGGGAGCTTTTGAAAACTACTGATGCTTGGATTCCACACTGGACCAACTACATCAGAATCCCTGGGCATCCGTGTTTTATTAAACACTCTCTCTCAGTGAGTCTAACATACAGTCAGGTTAAGAGATATTAAGCTAAATGGAATTTTCCTACTCTGTTTAAGACTTCTGTAAACCTTTGAAAAGAATAACCAAACAAAAGAATCTCAAAGCAAGTTGAAGAAGCCATCCTATTATTGTGGTCCAAATTTGTGGATTTTACTTTTGGAATATACAGAATCTGTGCTTCTATAGAAATGCCCAGTCCTATCCATTCTTGTTCCATGAGAGGTCCAAGGGCATGCAGCTTCATTGCCTCATTTGATAAAAACTGTTTATTATTCTTTGTGCCAGACCATCACCCATTGCTAAGCCAAATATGCACTGATGTTCTTTCTTCAGACTCAAAACTCCTAGGAGCCTGGTGCATCTCTGCCACACCTGGGTGATCAGAGCCTTCCTGCCGTTGGAAGCACTTATTCCACCCAGTTCTGTTTAAACCCAGGATATTTCATGCTTCGAGTCCCTTAGCATCCAAGCCTGACTCCACATCCCGCAATGCAGATGAACTCACTCTGGGCATCGTTAAGTAATCCCCTAAAATGAATTCCCAGTGGGTCATAACTGATACCCATTCGAGCACCTGCAGATACTAGCATTCTCCAATATGGATGTCTGTTAACCTGAACGAGCCAGTGTTTTATGACATTTTAGAGGCCAAAAGAATTGGACTGAGAAATCTGTCCACTTGGGTAGAGTTTGGGGTGAGTATTAGGGGTGTGCAGCCGAGACAGGCTGGCAGGCTATCCTTTCCTTCTGGTTTTATGGGCTTTCTGCTCTCACTTCTTCATGGTTTTCTCTATGAAGAGAGATTCTCACAAAAAGAAAAAACAAACTTGGAAATGTTTCCTCTGGCTGAGGAATCTGATTATTTAGTCTTCTTTCTTTGTAATTCAGTTCATCATAAATTAGAGACTGTTTATGTCTCTACACGAGACTGTGCACTACGTCTCTGACTTCTGTCTCCCACATGTACATTCAAACACTAAACCACGAGTGAGAGTGACAATCTGTGGAGTTAAAAGGCGATTGGTGTAATTCTGGGTTCCTGATTCTCCCTAGGAAGATAGAGCAGCAAGGCTCATAGGCGGGGACAAAGCCAGCTTCCTGCTTGCTCCTTTCCAGCTGCGACTCAGGGCACATTCTTTTACTGCCTCTCTGAACCCTTTGCTCTTCGTCAAGTTTTAGAAATACCCCCGCTCAAAGGTTTGCCCGGTTCTTATTGAGACTAAATGAAGTAACACATAAAAGTGGGTTATATGCAGATAGTTCTACAGAGATTATTTCCCTGCCTTCCTTCTCACTGCAGAACTAAGGATAAAGAGTGTGCATGGGAAAGAGGTAGACGTGTCCATTCAAACCCTTATAGAAGCAGAACCATGAGGTGCGATGACTGTTGTTCTAAATGAGTCTGAAGATGGGCGCATGCCTCATTGGTTCTGCTTAGCACATTTTTCTAGCATCATTTGGAGCAGGAAGGCACACAGAATGCTGCAGAAAACTTAATCACCTTCAAAATGAATTCTTAGAATAATTACTTGGAAAGAACTAGGAGAAAGCCGGTGCTGAGTGGAAACATGACCTCAAGACTGCTCATTGTTAATGGGCTGATGGGCCCTGGCTGGGAGCCCTTGCTTGATACACGGCCTGATCTCAGCAGGTTGGTTTGGTTAATGCTCCTGGTTTTCTTCTCAACCCCCTCATTCAAGCTCCAGACGTCCCATGTTCGGTGAAATGCTATCTGCGGTGATGACCTTGGCTGAAATGTCTCTAATTCACTTATGTGACTTCAGTGTCCTCGGGTGAAGTGTCTCCAATTGACTTACGTGACCTCAGTGTTACTGGCCAGGGAACCTGGACTGTCCTGATCCGGTAATCCCATTTGTGCCATGTCACACTAGGTTCACTGGCTCAATAAAGAGAGGCGCACATTTGGACAGAATTATAAAACTCATCATCATGTTCTCAGAGGGCCTCATCCCAATTACGAATGCCTTCTAGGGCCATCGTTGAGTTCACCTTCCAGAGCATGCTCAACGAGGCATGGTAATTATGTCTGTGCTCTAAAAATGGAATGGAAGGAAGTCTTAAGGGTTCATATTTCATATTAATACCCAATTACATCTAGGCTGGGCTATTTTTTCCCTTAGTTTAAAAAGAACTGCTGGTGAAGGTTAATGATTTAATTAAGTCCACTGCCACCCCCACAGCTGCCCCACTCTCATCACCAGGGAATGTGGAGGCTGATGTAGCTATAGCAGGCACAGAATAGCAGCCTGGATTCTCCCATGGATGATGCTTTATTACTGCATCTTGAACTAGTGTTATTAGCTCAGGGAGTTGCAGGGGAAAGTTCAGATTGGTAAGTCTCCGGTAAAGAGCAGGAATACACGTGATCCATCAAGGAATCAAAACTCTTCTCTATCACAGGGAAAAGGTCTCAGTGTGTGGATTGCTATACTTTTAATCAAAAAGTCAAGTCTTCAGGGCCATTTCGTAGCCAATCCTGTATTCAGGGATAGCAGAAAGGGCTTACACACTGGCTCTTTCTTCCACCTAATGCCTATAGCATAGCTCAGTCTACATGTAATAAATGACTGGTAGAAAACACCGTGAGCACAGATCATAGGGCACTGCTGTGTTCTCAGCAGCTGTTCATGCCTTCGTTTATCCCATTTATCCACTCAGAATTGGTTTATGTCTTTTTCATTATTAAGCACAGGCACTTGAGATACATTAGTGAAAACAGGCATAGACATCTATCTTCCTGAACCCTGCATTGTAGGGCAGGGGATAATAACAAAGCATATCATATATAAATTACTTACTTTGCAAGAAGATGGAGGAAGCTGGGAATTCGAGGAAAGCCAGAGAAGGCAAGAGAATGGGGAATGGCATCGGGGGAAAGGGCCTGCTGGTTACAATTTTAAAACATGCAGGTAGGGGCTTGGTGCCTGTGGCTCAACGGGCTACGGCGCCAGCCATGTACACCTGAGCTGGCAGGTTCAAATCCAGCCCAGACCCGCCAAACAACAATGATGGCTGCAACCAAAAAATGGCCAGGTGTTGTGGCAGGTGCCTATAGTCCCAGCCACTTGGGAGGAGGAGACAGGAGACTCGCTTGAGCCCAGGAATTGGAGGTTTGCTGTGAACTGTGATGCTACAGCACTCTATCCAGGGTGACAGCTTGAGGCTCTGTCTCAAAAAAAAAAAAACATGCAAGTGGGTTAAATGTCCTGGACAAGGTGTCCTTTGAGGAAAGATACAGGAAGAGGAAGATCAGCCAGCACACACCTGGAGGAGGACAGTCTAGGCCAGGGGGACCCACCTTCCAAAGGTTGCACAGCCACAACCTAAGGGACAGAGAGTGGCCACGTGGCGTGAGTGGGGTGAGCTAGGACAGAGGAGGTGAGGCCTGAGAAGTGATTCTTGCCAGAGCACGTGAGACTTCAGAGCCACTGTGAGAACATTGATATTTCCTGAGTGAAAGGTGAGTCGCTGCCAATGAGCAGAGGAGTGACTCAGGTTTTGAAAGACTCTCTCCAGCTTCCATGAATAGATTGAAGGGGGGAAGGGCAGGAATAGAAACAGGCTGGGTGTTGTAACTCTTCAAGACTCATGCTGCAACTTTCATATTTATCCTGGGACCATGTAGGCTGTTCTTGAGTACCCTTGCATGTTCCCACTGATGTGGGGACCCCAAGGCTTCTGTTAACACCCATTGCAATGATTACTCTCTTGGGCAGCATAATGAGTCGCTAGGCCCTCTTTTGCTGAATGTCAATATATGTTTGGTTCTGGGTAACAATCCCCACCCCAGTCGGTGCACCTGCATGCCACAACTGTCATATCTGAAATTCTTTGTCAGCTCCCTCAGCACTCTAGATCCAGCTTCTTGAGTGATATTCAAGGTTATAGGTAAACTTTGCCTGTCGTTATCTCCCAGCACCCTAACCCATGTCAGACCACGCTGGACAGACAAGGTGAGGCTTCTCTCCGCCAAGCAACCCAGTTTTGCAGTTCAGCCTTGCAATCTCATTTAGCTTTCTCCATCTTGCCTGTGGTTGCACTGTTTTTCATTTATTCATATGTCATCAGCTAATAATGAATGATTCTTTTTTTCTCTTTTCAATTTAGTTCCCAAACTGAGAGTGAATGGTAAAAACTAATGTGAGAGCTGGCTCTCAGAGACCACACGGCTATGTAAAATAAGCCATAGACTATAGCCCAGGATGAAGGAGAGAAATGGAGTGGGAAGGAAGGGGAGGAGGGAGGGTAAAAGGCGGGATCACACCTATGGAGCATATTGCAAGAGTACAAGTCAAATCTGTCAAGTGTAGAACATAAATGTCTTAACACAATAATCAAGTAAATGAGGCGAAGTCTATGTTAAATGGTTTGATGTAACCACATCAGATTGTATTAAAAAAATCAACACATTGTTCCCCATATAAGCATAAATGTATTCATGATCTATGTATATTTGACTTAATAAAAAAAAAAAAGCCATGGAGATCACTATTAATTACGAACTGTATTTGCATTATAAAGTGGGCCTTTCAATACTAGACATGATCTGTATCCTCATGTCTGTAAGTGAGATGGACGAGCCCAAATGATTAGCTGTAGATGAGAAGTTTTTCATCTTGGCCTAGGTTTTCTTTGTTTACTATTGATTCCATGCAATTAAGTTTGGGGGCTAACATATCATTTAGGAATTCTGGGAGATTTCATACAACAAACTTTATAATTTTTAGAGAATTGTTAAGTAATCAAATCCAGAGGCATGACAAATAACTCCAGCTATCCCAGAAGACAAAACTTGTGGATTCCTTAATCATGACACCACTGAAATTCTGGAGTACTATTTCCATAAAGAATGTACTATGTCTTTTTTTTAAGGAAGGGGAAATAAGCAATTTATTTCATTTTTATTGCAGATTAATATGAGGGTACAAAGTATTAGCTTACACTGTTGTATTTATTAAGCAAAGTTGTAGTGAGTCCTTCATCCAGGGAGTATGCTGCATACCCTATTAGGTGAGAGCATACCAATGTCCCTCCTTCCTCCCCTCTTACCTCTCTTTCTCCACTTCTTTAATTTAATTGTGTTTTTTTGTGGGGGGGGGCATGTAGTAGTTCATCAATTAATTTCATATTAGTATTGAGTACATTCGATGCTTGCTTTTCCATTCTTGTGATACTTAGGAGGTTGTTCTCCAAATACATCCAGGTAAATACCAAAGATGTAGTCTCCATTGTTCTTCATGGCTGAATAGCACTCCATGGTCACTCCTAAATCACTCTGGTTTCTGAGATACACACAGCACACATGAGTAAAACTTCATAAATACTCATCAGTATTTTGTACTACCCAAACTTAAACTGTTGTTTACACACATTGAAAATAAAATTTCTTCTAGTGAAATAGTTTGAGCTATGAAATTTCCTTAATAACTAACTATGCACTTTCATCTAATAATTAGAATTTGGTTACTATAATAAAGGCTGTAGAATTTTAAGAATTATTAATTATTTATGACAAGCTTCTCTAACCATTTGCACCCTAGCATCACTAATGATCAAATTAGTTTGCTGATATAGACTTTAAAGGTGTAATATATGATTCATGTGACTAGGTGTTAACTTTCCTATCAGATAATAAAATGCATGAGACCTGGAACTGCAACTTCAGTTTTTTCATTTGATTTCTTTTTTACTTTTTATAGGAAAATTGGTGAAGATTTTATCCTCTCTTATTTTTTACCTCAACTCATATAGGGGCTAAGAGGGGAACCCTGAGCTGTTCTTAGCATCTCTGTGTGAGCAACTTGTCTCTTCCCACTGCTGAGGTCTCCAGAGAGTTGCCATTTGGCAAAACAGAAAAGCATGGTCATCTTTACCTGTTGCATTAGTCTTCACTTTGTGGGCTTCCTTCTTCCTTATCTGTGGGATTTCCAGAGGGCTGAAGTTCATGTGAATATTATCAGCAAACTTTTAAAAATATAAATAATATATCTCACTACTTACAGTAGCTGTTAGTAATACTCCACCCCAAATAGTTTCCTGATGGCATCAAAGAAACCCACATGGTAATTCCTTTCAGTGCTCCGCTTTGGCCCACCTGTCTTGACACCTGGTTGATATTCCTTCAGCACAATTTAGTAGCAGAGGGAAAAAATGTCATCTGCTCCCGGCCTAGGTAAAATCTATTTCCCAGGTCAGATTTTGGATGTGATTGCCACATGAACAATAAAATGAAGAAAGAAAAAAATGGCTGTGATCTTCTGGCTCATAGGAATATTTAGGGGGAGAGCATGGACACTCGATAAATGTAGGAAAAATTTTAGGTGGAGAATGCATAATTATTAAAACAGAGTTGGGTAAGATTCTGACTTATTAAATAGAAATATATATTTTGGCCCATCTAGGAGAAATGCTTCCAGAAGAAAATGCTTGATATAACAAAAGAAGAACAACGCTATCCATGTGACTATGATGAGACCCCACAGGGAGTCTCCAAACTGTGATTTCAGATGAATTACTCCATGGTCTGGGATTTTCAAGAAGAAACTTATTTCTGAATATTGACACCAAAATGGTACCAAAGAAACTGATCTGTTTCTTTTATTTGGAAGAAAGTGAAAATGAAAACCAATCCGTAGCTTCAAAGAGAAAGAATTGACAGCAAAATATTTGAATTAATTAGAGAGCTACAGGTGGTTCATTGGTGGGTACTTTTTGTAGGCGTATTTCAGAACATCTGTGCTGGTTTCCACGGAGATGGTGGCTTGTTTATTTTGTTGTTAATATACCATATGGGCATAAAAGAAATTAGAGGAGGATACCTGATGGAAAATTAAATATAGACATGCCCAGACAGTCTGAGAGAAGTTAATACCTCCTGGGCCAGGCAGAGCATAGTTCAGTTCTGTGATGAACTATGCCAAGTTAAAAGAACATTGGCTATTTTTAGAATACTGACATCCTTCTTTGAAATGATCTCAAAGGATATTAGTTTTGATGCCACTGGATGAGGTGCTCAAATATGAAGAGTTCTAAAAATAAATAAATTTATCCATTTCAAATTAAGAAAAAAATAGTAATGATTTTTCTAAAGAGGCCATCTCAGAATCTCAACACCTTCTCTGAAAGGTTCAAATGCCCAAGGGTTAGTTTTGTTGTATAGGCCTTCCATTATTTCTCTCAAGGCCATGATTTCTGTTCTTTTTCCCAAATTTTCCCCTAAGACAGAGAGGTCCTATGTACCTTAAGACATGCTTTTGCCACCTAAGTATCTATCAGCAGGAAAAGGATAAATAAAAAACAATTTTCATGTCCCAATCTGCTTCTGAATTTTTGCTTTTGTTTTTGATTTTTTATTTTCTTCAGTACTATCACAATCTTTCCTTTTACTATGATTCTTTAAATTTTGTCCACTTGGTAGTTCTTTCTTTTTAATTTTTAAGAGACTTGCATGCTGTTTCCATTGGCCTGTACCAATTTACATTCCCACCCACAACTAACAAGGGTTCCCCTTGTTAGTTTCCAACAACTTTTCTAACACTTCTGACTTTTTAATCATAGTCTTCTAAACTGGCCTGAGGTGATACTTCCTGAGGTTTCTATTTCCATTTCCCTGGTGATTGGTGGCACCTCATGTTTTCATGTATTTGTTAGCTACTAGTATATCTTCTTTGGAAATATGCCTACTTGGGTCCATTGCACATTTTTAAGTGGATTCATTTATTTATTCATCATTTTTCTATTGAATTGTATGAGTTCTTCATATATTTTTTATTTTAATACCTTATTGGTGTTATACCAGGTGTTATACCAATAAGGCGTTATACCTTACTGGGCATGTGGTTTATAACTCTTTTGTCTCATTCTGTAATTTAGGTTGCCTTTTCATTTCTTTGATTGTTTCCTCTGCCATATAGTAATTTTTTAGTTTGATGTAATCCTATTTGTTTATTTTTGCTTTTGTTTGAGGTCAAATCTAAAAAACCATTGCTGAGACCAGCATCAAGGAGATTGTCTTTTATGTTTTCTTCTAGGAGTTTTGTGGTTTCAGGTTTCACAAAGTAAGTCTTTAATCCATTTCAAATTCATTTTTATGTATGTGAAAGAGAAGTCTTTGATTTCAGTTGTCTGTGTGGCTATCCAGTGTTCCCAGCACCATGAATTGAAGGGTTTATACTTTCCCTGTTTTGTCTTGGAGTCTTTTTGAATATTAGTTGGCCACAAATGGATGGGTTAATTTCTGAGCTCCCTGTTTTGTCCTGTTAGTCTATGTCAGTGGAGCCAAGACCTTTTGCCTTTAGAGCATTTGGAGTTGAAGGGTTGGAACATCAGGTTCTATCATTTGACATATCCATACAAATTTCGACTTATTCAGAACTTTGTAGTTTCATCAACAGGCTAGCAAGTATGTGCCCCCATTACATCATCTAGTTGCACTTTAAGCCCATATGAATATACAATTCCAATCAGAAAAAATTGTTGGTCCTAGAATTCCTTACAAGAGGCAAAGGTATCTGAAGACTCTAAGACTTTTAGGTTGTTTCATATCTAATTAGCAACAGCATAATGGTTCCAAATTACTTTCATAAACAGATTTTGAAATGCCAATATTCAAAAAGATCTGTGAATTTGATATTGTGCTGGTTCAAAAAACAGATGGAAGTTTCTCAACAATAGACTTCATCTCAAAGTGTCATTTAATATAAAACAATATCTATACTATGACTGGCTTAAAGGTTATTATCTTTGAATTACTTTTTTTCAAATAAAAAGCAATTAAGAGGAAAGAAAATGGTATTGCTTAAGGTATTGCTATAGCAAATCATTATTTAATCCTTGTCTCACCTACCAGAACACACAATCCTTATGTAAGAATATAAGGACTGACCAGGGGTCACATTAGCTCTCCCCACAGCTCTTTGCCTTAGTATACTTCATAATGAGTGGATGCTCAATAAATAGCTATTGGATGAGAGAGTATCTGGTCCAATTTTCCATATCTTTTCACTGCCATGTTATATCATGAGCTGGGCTCTCTGTAGATAGAAGACTTGTTAGAATTGTTCATCATAATTGTCAATGAACTCAAGAATGTTCCCATTAATTTGGTTGATTAGAAACTTACCTTTTATATTTGAAATACACTGAAGATCTGTTCAATGGGTAACACAACAAGGGAATATAAGTTACCAAATGTCAGGGTAAGCTACCTCAAACTAGCACAGGTTTTCTGTTAAGTTCCCAACCATATTGATAGACGGATACAATGTTATTGAGGAAATAAAATATTTACAAAACTGGCAGACTTTTAGGGCTCAGCCATGCTGAATGCTGCATACTAATAAATGTGGGAGAAGATTTTCTCAGGTGTCATGCTGCCATAATTCCAGAAATAAAGCAGAAGACTGAATGTCAGAAAATTCAGTTGAGTTTTCGTTTGTCCTCTCCTTGGATTTAAAATATTTATGTCTTATGAATAAGGAAGTTATTTTCCAAATATGTGTTAGCTGAACCAAAAGAAAAGTAAAAAACAAGATGTAAAAATGACATATACTTACAATAAGCAAGAGGCAATGATAGCACTTTATACAAATGAACATTTTTGTCTTTTGACTAATCCTGTAAAGTATATATAATCTTTATCCTCCTTCTAAGGAGGAAACTGGCACACAGCAAGGTGAAGCAGCTTGTATGAGAATCTGTAAATAGTAGATGATGTATTCATGATTTTTAAATTCATGTCCAGGGTCTATGCCAGGAACCACTGTGTTCCACAGCTCGCTGTGTAAAGGGAAGAAAGACAACTGGTCAGAAACTGGGATTTAACTGTCTCTGCTGTCTTTATGGGGCATTGCATCTACTCATAAGAAAAATGAGTTACAGAAAAAGTGAAGGAATCACTGAAATAAAGACATATTTTTATTCATCAAAGAATTGCTAATATTTTCCGAAATTGTCCTCAAGATTTAAGTAAAAGGACGCTTATCACGGCATTAAGAGGTTGACATGTGTTTGTTTTTTTTTAGCACATATCAATTGCACTCCTGTCATGAATGGAGAGGAAATAAATATGCTTTAATTCTCCCACTCCCCATCTCAACTTTTTAGTTGTTGGGCTTTATAACATCTAAATTCCTCTTCGTAATAATAGTTCCCAAAGTGAATTAATCTTAACATTATATTTGAAAGTGATGAATGTTTATCCCCACTCTGTTTACTTCATCTTTTCTGTTCCTGAACTACTTACTTTGAGTGAGCTTGAGAGGTTCTTTGGTTTGGGTTTTGGTTTCTGAAGAGATCTTTTGAGTATACTCCTTGAATTCTTGCATGTTTGAGAATTTGTCCTTTGTGTTTATACTTGATGAAAGTGTGGCTAGGTATAAAATTCTTGATTATATAGTCAACTCTCCACATCGGTGGGTTCCACATCTATGGATTCGACTAACTCTGGATTTTTTTAAATTTATTTTTACTTTTTAATTAAATCCTAACTGTGTTCATTGATGCATTTATGGGGTTCAGTGTACTGATTTAATATACAATGTGAAATGCTTACGTTGAACTGATTAACACATCTAGTCGCAATTATATTCTTTTCATAATAGTTTTGAAAAGCACCATTGCTAACTCTGGATTTTAAAAATTCAAAAGTTCTATAGTTTTCACTTTTTGTGGTGTCATTTTATGCCTTTGGTATCAGGGCGATTGATCCTGTCCTGGTAGAATGACTTAGGGAGGATTCCTTCCTTCTCGGTGTCTTGGAGCAATTTCGTGGAGTAAGTGCCAGTTCTTCACAGGTCGGGTAGAATTCAGCTGTAAATCTATCTTGTCTACGGCTCTTATGTTTTGGTTGGGAGATTTTTAATTACTGTTTTAATCTTGTTACTTATTATTGGTCTTCTCAGAATTTCTATCTATTTCTGAATCAATTTTGAGAGGTTGTGTGTTTCAAAAAATTTTTCCAGTTCCTCTAGAAGTTCTATTTTGTATGCATAGGATGAAATTCGTATTTTTGTGGCATCAGCTGCAATATTTCTTTTTTCATTTCACTGAGATTATTTGAGTCCTTTCTTTTCTATCTCTGGTTAATTCAGTTAGTGGCACATGGAACTTTTTGTGTTATTGATCCTTAGCAGTATGGAGATTACTCAAAGAACTGAAAGGAGACCTATCATACAATCTGTTAACCCCACTGCTGCATATCTATCCAAAGGAAAAGTCGTCATTTTATTAAAAAGACACCTGATCTGAATGTTTACTGTAGCACAATTCACAGCTGTAAAGACACGGAGTCAACCTAAGTGCCCATCAACTGATGAGTAGATAAAGAGAATGTGATACACATGTACTGTAGAGGACTACTCAGCCTTGCAAAGGAAGGAAATAATGCCTTTTGCAGCAACTTGGATGGAACCGGAGACCTTTATTGTAAGGGAAGTGTCTCAGGAATGGAAAAATGAATACCACATGTTCTCACTTGTAACTGGGAGCTGAGCCAAGGGTACAAATATGGTCCCAAAGTAGTGCAGTGGACATTGTAAGCTAAGAAAGGTGGACGTGGGAGGGAAGTGAAGGACAGAAATCTACCTGTCAGGGACAATGTATACTATTCTAGTGACGGGAAAGTCCTCACTCCAGCATGAATTACATCAAATTTACACTTGTACCCTGTAAAAGTTTTTAAATGAAGAAAGAAAGAAAGGAGGAAAGGGAAGGAGGAAGGAAGGAACCTACTGGAAAAAAGAGAAAAAGAACCAGAACTATGGTATATTCATGCTCAGTAGATACTTATTGATATTTTGGTTGAATGAATGAAGAAATTAAAGAATGATTATGGGGTTTGGGGGAGTTAGTTTTCTTTTTTTTTTCCTTTTTAACTTCAACTTTAGATCAAAACATTCTCAGATATTTGAGGGGAAACATCCTCTTAAACTGGGTCCCAGTGCTTGCCTTCGTGGGCTGTGACCCAGTTCACGTGGGGCACATGGCATTTACACATATGTTTTATGTGGACTGCACCCATGTTTTCCCCCCAACCTTTGCCTCCTGGGTTGTTGTACTACTTTCCCCTTACTTTGCTACATTTCTATGGTTAAGTGGATTTTACTTAAGTGATTCATGTATTAGGGGAAAACAGTGAAAATTTCTCTTGAAACATGTGAAAAAAAAAGTGAAATGACAGACTCAGGAGGCTGAAGCAAGAAGATCTCTTGAGTCCAAGAGTTTAAGGTTGCTGTGAGCTGTGACACAATGGGCCTCTATCCAGACTGCCCCCCCGCCAAAAATAACACCTAAAATGAACGAGGGGAAAATATTCAAAGAAACCCCAAGCAAACAATGAGAAATAATAATACAATAAAAACTAATACAAACTCAACATAACAACTATTTACGTACCACTTACCATTTGTATGGTATTAAGTGTTATACGTAGTCTAGAGATTATTTAATATATATGGGAGGATGTGTGCAGGTTACATGCAATTCCTACATCATTTACTATAAGGGACATGAACTTGCTTGGAGTTTGGTATCTACAAGGGGGTGCTGGAACCAATCGCCTGTGAATACTGAGGGATGGCTGTTCTATCTGAATATTTTGCCCTTAGAACTGGCAGACTTTATCTTTTAAATATTAACTCATGGTCTTCAGGACTGAGTATAGAGAACTGGAATTCAGTCTATTTCCTTTTTTTTTTGTAAAGGACTTACTTTTCAGCGTGCATGCTTTTGTCATTCTTACCATTATACTTGCATTTGAGAATATGTTTCTTGTTGATTGTTATGTTTTAGTTCTTTTACTCTGAGATGCTCTGCATTTTCAACTTGCATCTTAACAAAAATTTTCTCTGATTCTATCTTTCATCTTGATTTTTCAGCCCCACAGCTCTGTTCACATGCTGGATACTGTGTCAGGGATCCCTATAGTCCCCATATTTTCCGTGTCCTTGTCCTTTATTCCTTTCGAGTCTATATTGAGAGGCCAAGAAGAAAAATTTTAGGCACAGGTATTCTCTATGCTGTGCTTTTTCATCTCTGTAATATATTTGCTTTATGTTTCCTTGCTTCTCTGTGCATAGCCAGCTTGGTTTCTTTTTCTCTTGATGTTGTCTTGTAATATCTTTTTTGAATCTTTGATTCTCTGCTTTAAAAAGAAAAAATAGAGCAATAATACATGTTGCCTTCTAATTGCTTTGAGGCTATGAAATATCATTTTTCTTATCTTTTATTGTTTTTTATAAAGGGGTAAGCCCCTTTTATGCATATTTCCTCTTTCACCTAACTTTTGCTTATGTTTCTTTTCTTTGTATTTTTCCTCCCAGCATGTACATTAGTCTTGCTCTGATTCATTCTGCTTCGGAGTCTGTAGCTCTTCCCGGGCTTACTTATCCCAAATATCTCATTGAATCAGACACTGAGTTTATCTTCCTTCACTTTATTTCTTTGATTTGCGAGTACATGATCCCCCAATTTTAAGCAGCCAAGAGCCAACAGTATTTTTTTTCCTTCAGAATATTAAGGGGGTTCAACCACTTTGGTTACACGAATTACTTTTGTACAGTTTGAGTCAAAGATATAAGTGTGCTCATCACCCAGATAGTGTCCTTTAGGTGACAGGTTCGGAGTTCCCAACTTCTCCCCACCTTACCTTTGATGTTCTTCGTGAGCTAAGTGGTTGGGCCTCAGCAAGTTGAAATGGCAACCCTGATGAGAGTTCCCCTTCAGTTCTGCCTTCAGTTCCATCTTCCCTGACGTTGTGTGGTTTCTAAAGGGACAATCCCAAGCTCTGTCAAAGCATTACAATAATTCCAGTGTTCTAAGGTCTTCTAACCAAAGCCTCTGTAGATAAGGCAATCATGGTCCTAAAACTTAATTCTGTTTCCTGCTCATGATCTGAGGGTGTATGTGTGGCCTTGAGTTTCTTCACACATTTTTATGTAGATTTCACATTATTTGGAGTATAGACTTCAAAGAGGTCATGATTTTAGGTTATGGGCATTCTCTTCTATCACTGAGGTTGTTTTTTTTTTTGAGACTGAGCCTCAAGCTGTCACCCTGGATAGAGTGCTGTGACATCACAGCTCACAGCAACCTCCAATTCCTGGGCTCAAGCGAGTCTCCTGCCTGCCTCCCAAGTAGCTGGGATTACAGGCGCCTGCCACAACGCCCGGCCATTTTTTGGTTGCAGCCGTCATTGTTGTTTGGCGGGCCCGGACTGGATTTGAACCCGCCAGCTCAGGTGTACGTGGCTGGTGCCTTAGCCCATTGAGCCACAGGCACTGAGCCTGGTATAGGTTTTAAGGAGGAGCAGATAACCTACATTTACTCTCCCATATCTATTTACAAATTATTGTATTGATCAAAGCAAATGAATCAACTAGGCATCAAATGTGTGTAGAGAACTTAAGATTGTTCTTCATGCCAACCACCAGTTACCTGTTGTATTTTTCCCGTTTGTGTTTTCCTGCTATGCTTTCTAATCATCCACATCAGGGAGTTACTCTTACAAACACCTGACCGTATAAACCGAGAAGTCAACAGGAAAATATCAACCCCATAAAACCTTTCAATAACTTCCACTTCAGTGTGATTAAATCAATGTGATTCCCTTGTGAGATAGTTCTCGTTCTAAATGAATAACAATACCCTGTGGCAACGGAATCCCAGGTATAAGCCATGTTGGAAGATGATGCTGGAGGTTGGAGGGGTTTTCTGGAAACCTAAAAAGCGCTGATGGGATATAGAGAAGGGAATTCTGGCCCTCTGTCCTTCAGTTACCATATATATAAAATCAGCAAATATTCTCTGTCACATTTCCTTAGCACTTTACGAGAAAGAATGTGATAGTGCGTTGGCCTACTTTTCAGCACACAAAACAAACGTATGTCGAACAGAGACTTGGAAATGAGGATTTTTAAGGTTTCAACTAGTCCAATATTTTCTTGTTCTATGATATCTTATGACAAACTTGGGAACATTATCAGATTACTTAGAAAATCCTTCTTTTATTATAAACAAAACAAAGATAATCTTCTTCCGAAGAAAGAAATGACCAGATTCAAAATGAATAAGGTTGTACAATTTTATGATAATAATTATTATTATATCAATAATGTAACTTATTTTATTATGATTAAACTAACATTTTCACAGTATATCTTAGTATGAATTACTTGAATAGTGAATGTTTAACAACAAATTTTAGTTGTGATGTGCTTCAGTTGTGACTTAAGGGATAGCAATGTTTTCCAATTGTAAAGTAAACATGCCTTCAGGGTAAAAAATATTAAGGTACCACACAGAACAATATATGAGAAATAAAGTTAAAATAACCCTTACTCATATGTATTCACCATTAAAATGTTTTACATATAACCTTTCAGAATTTTCTACATGTTTGTGCTTTATTGTATCAGTCACATAAAATGGAACAAGTAGGGCAGCGCCTGTGGCTCAAAGGATTAGGGCACTAGCCCCATATACAGGGAGTAGGAGGTTCAAACCTGGCCCCGGCCAAAAATTGCAAAAAAAAAAAAAAATGGAACAAGTAAATCTAGTTTTGTAATTACCACCAGATCATGCATTTCTGCTGATATCCATAACCTTATTTAGGGTTAGTAGAACATATGTTCTTTTAGACGCAAGAAATATGGTAAATAAATTCCAATAGTTTAGAAAGAAATCTAAGCTATGACAAGATGAAAATTAACGTGTCCCTGACAAATTCTGAAAATAACGTTTAAATATCAGACAAAAAATGTGCAGTCTTTGAATCATTTTCAGAATGGAGGTTATCCATTCTTTGCCCACAGTTAATGTTACATTTTGATATTTAAAACTTGGAAAGCCTTCTTGTCCTCCATTTCACACAGACCTTCTAATCACTGTTCCCCAAGCAAAATCGAGCCTACACATCTGTCACAGAAGATTTGTGGCTCACAAGTCTTCAAAAACATCTTGTGGAACCTCTTCTAACACCATCCGACCATCATGGGTTGTTTTACTGCTGATAATTCCACACAGACACGTAGATACTAAACTCCTCTTTCAACACCCAAGAATTACATGCAAAAATTATAAACTGTATATTTTGCTATAACTACAAACATAACATAAGCCACTTGTGAAAACTGATAAAGAAGCTGTATGGAGAGCACTGATTAGGAACACTGGGAGGTCACCTTGAGTCTTTTACATGGAGCATGTAGAATACATTAAAATTAATTGTTGGAAAGTACTCAGTGGTCTGTCACCTGTTAACTCATCCTGAGCACACTGAACTACACCCCACAGGCTCTTTCAGACCCCTGCTTCAGGAAAGGTAGACACTCGGGAGGAAGAAGGCCTCACTCGGAGTCTCCCAGAGACCTGCCATTGCAGACTGCTCATCACACACCATCTGCTACTTCCGACTGCTCTGGCTCCCACTTCCAACCCGAGGTGAGTGCACACCAGAGGCAGCAGGCTCATTATGGGCCAGCGCGGTTTCTCCTGTTTCATAGAAGGTCATTATTAAATTGGTTAGGAAATGTTCGCCAAGTATGTCTCTCTATTCTGCAGCAAAAACAGCTCAATCAAGAGAACTTTCCAGGATTTTAATAGGACTAAGTCAATGGTGAAAATCCCTTCTACTTTTTCTATTTTTAATAAGCATTTTTATTTTAGGATAGTTTTAAATTTATAGGAAAAATAAGGAGACAGAAAAGAGAGTTCCTACAGACCACGTAAACAGATCTCCCTGTCATTAGCATCTCACATGTGTCAAAATTAATGAACTAATATCGGTCCATTATTAACTTTTTTGGATTTCCTTAGCCTTTTAACCGTGATCTTTCTCTATACCAAGATCTGAGCCAGCCTAGCACAGCCAATTTAGTCATCAGATCTGTTTAGTTTCCTGTTAACCATGACAGTTTCTCATTCTCCTTGTTTTTTATAGCAGTTTCTTGATTTTGAGGAGGATACATCATGTACTTTGTAGAATGTCCCTCCATTGGGGTTCATGTGATGTTTTGCTCATGGGTAGACAGGTTGTAGGCTCAGGGAGGAAGACCATGAAGGCAAAAGGTCACTCTCTTCTCCACACACTAAGGGTACACCCTCTCAACAGGATTGTCAGTGCGACCTTGGTCACCTGGCTGAAGCAACGTTCTTCAGAATTTGTCAGGGACACCTTAACTTTCCACTGTAAAATGTGTCTTTTCCCCTCCCTTTCCAGACTCTACTCTTTGGGAAGCAGTCACTCCAGGCAGCCTACACTTCAGGAGTAGAGAGGTGAGCTCCAACATCCTGGAGACATGTATTTACAAAAAAAAAAAAATACTTGACTTTATTTCTATGGAAATTCACTTTTATTTTAAACTTCATTTCTCAATGAATGCTCAGAATAGAAGTAGGTAATAATTTCGGGCTGGAGTCACTATGTATCATAAACTGCCTATTGTCATTTTCTACTACAAAACGTTTGATTCCCCAAATCCCAAGGGTCCAACTTGACTCCTTGAAAAAGTGTGTCTTTTTAATTTTTCCCCTTTTCATTTACCCTTCTCTTGATGGTGAGTCGATGAGAGAATTCATTGGAATGTTGTCATTTTCTTTCTGTTCATAGGGCTTATAATTTTCTACAGTTGAGAATAAAATGTTTTTTCAGTCTATAGATTGATTGAGATTGAAAACACACTCTTTCATAATTACCTATTAGATTTACTAAACAAAAACTATTAAGAAACTTCTTTTTTAATGTACGTGAACTTGGGATACTCTTTTGATCTCTCCGGACTCTGTTCTCTATCTAATAATAAGTCTGAGACTCATAATTATAATTTATAGGGTGGTCATAACACTTGGCAATTTATGTAAAGTGCCTGATACACATCAAAAAATAGTACATATTACTATAAAATAAACCATTTTAAAATTATTTTTAAATGTGTCCTTTTAGTGGAATTAAAAAATACTTAATGTCATGCTTGTAATTAATTTTTATTGAGTGATTTTTGCATGCCAAGTCTCATGGTACAGTTAAAGAGGAATACAGCAGGGCCTGCTCCCAAGAAACACACCTTGTGGAAACTCAGTTCAGGTAATAAGTTCTCCATCAGGATTGATCCACCACGATGATCTTGAAGTAATAACAACATTTAACTACACTTCTATACACTGTTCCTTGTCATTTCTATGAAATCAAAGGCAAAGAACATAAAGTACACATTTTTGTTTTTTAAAAAGTAAAAAAATATTATTTCACTCCGTAAAAAAGGAACAGGAGCAAGATTTTCAATGGAAAAATAAATAATTATAAGTCGACTAGAGGCAGAAGAAAATGCTTGTTATTTTCCTAGCAAAGGAGGCTTACAGAGCATTTATTATGATGCTTAATTGCTTTGAAATGTGAGCCTTTTGGGTAAGCAGTGAAGGAGGCTATGTTTCTGCGGCCTTTTCAACTCAAACCAGTGTTTCCTCAAGCCTTTCATCCGAGCTTCAAAGTCCCACAAGGCGCTATCACATCCTAATAATTCTTGATAAAAGTCTAACCTTTCAGCCTCAGATTTGGAATGAGGAGAAAGAAGTTCCCCTCAGTCTTCCAGCACCAAAGTGTACCTTAAAGCAGCCCGTGGGAACAGGGATGGGCCATGAGCAGAAGTCAAGAAGTCACCCCTTCCTCCCTCCCCACACTTTGCCCTTGAACCCAGAACTGTGACTTTTCAACTCTGTTCTTTCCTCTGGTTGCTAACTCGCTTCTCAAACTCCCCAGGACTGACGGATGCCACATTGACAGGGCCAGCTATGTCACTTGGCAGGCGCAGTGAAATGAAAATGCAGGGCCCTTTTCACACGAGTATTAAAAATTTCAAGATGATAATGATGGAGCTTTTAACCGAGGATCAGGCCCTTCTGAGCGTGTGTCTCTATAAGACTATACAGTCACGTTCCCTGGAAGCAGCTTGGCGGGTGGATATGCAAAATATTTCACAGGAAAAAATGGTATTCTCCAGAATATTAGAGTGGCTCTCTTTTCTGAAAAGCTGTCGGAACTGGTGAAGAATTGTAATTTCCAGGTGGCTGTACCCAGTGAGAAAAACAGTGTGCTGAAATCTTCCTGTAGACACCTATTAAAAGGAGACCGGTGGGGAGAAGCGTGATGGGGAGGAGTCTCCATGGGGAGGCGAGGGGAGGAGAAACCCCCAGCCAGGAAGGGGGAGGTTTGAGAGCACAGAGGAGGTGACAATGGAGAGAGTTTGTTGTTGCCATAGTTGAGACAGAAGAGAAGATTAGGAGAATGTTTCCTATGCACAAAAAGTAAACTTCCCTTTCAGGTTTCAAAAATCAGCAGTTCTGCAATTGTCGTTCCCAAGATGCCATTCAGACTCTTCAGAACGTTGCTGCTGCTGCTGCTGATGTAAGCGGTGAGACAATCACACGCCTTCTGCTGTTATTGCTTTGTCTTAAATTAGACAACAAAGTAACATCCAGCAAATAAAAATCATTGTTGACTTAAAATAGTTTCACCTGTACCTTAATCTGTTAATAGCTCTGTGTTGTTACTGAACTGAAGAGAAATTTTTTGAGTCTAGAGAAAAAGACAAAAGCATCGTCTTCAGAAGTTTCTTCTCAAACAATGTTCCCTGACCTGGGTGTTTGAGAGGCAGAGAGTTTGGGGGGGTTGGCACCTGAAAAATCCTTGAAAGACAGTAGAGGTAACCTGGCCCTGGCCTGACAGCCTCAGGGAAGCTGAAAAGGCAGATGTGGCTACTCACCTGAACAGAAGAGCACCGACCCCCACAGAGGAGCTTTACTTTATAAAGATCACAACAAGCCTGAGAGCCTGCCGGTGGCTTCACCTTTATTGCTGAAAAGAACTTTTCACAAAGCAGGTAACAGACTGAAGAATAGCAGTTGTCCCAGAAATTCTCTAATTCCTTTTTGTATGACATTGCATTCAACAAATTGTACTTGGATTTGGTGTGGCCCTAGTGTGCATTGAGAACTAATAAAAATGAGCCTCTGAAGACTCAGTCATGTCTCCGACATTGGACCCTCAGGAGAAATGTCCCTTTGTCATATTATGAACAGCAGATAAGAAAGGGGCTCCTACCTCTGCCTGTGATGAGATTCGAGAGAGGAGGATATCCCATTCTAGGCAGAATTTTTCCTTTGGGGGAGTAAATGTTTCCTAGAGGGCTGAGTGGAGAGACAAGAATTCAGAGAACAGATTCTTCCTCCTGCCTTCCCGTCACACAGGAGAGGGATTGTGGAAGTTGTTCTCTGCCAGTGTCACACTCCCTGGTGGGGAGTGCCCAGCCAGCAAAATCACACCACTAACCCCCATCTCTCAACACCTATATACTTGAGAAACATTTTTTTTTTAATTAAAGCTTTTTTTTTTTTTTTTTTTTTATAGACAGATTCTCACTTTATCGCCCTGAGTAGAGTGCCGTGGCGTCACACTGCTCACAGCAACCTCCATCTCTTGGGCTTAAGTGATTCTCTTGCCTCAGCCTCCCTAGTAGCTGGGACTACAGGCGCCCACCACAGCACCCAGCTATTTTTTTTGTTTTTGCAGTTCGGCCGAGGCCGGGCTTGAACCCGCCACCTTCGGTATATGGGGCCGGCGCCCTGCTCGCTGAGCCACAGGAGCCACCCTTAAGAAACATTTTTTAAAGAGTGAATGAATATCCAAGCAACTTTGAAGAAGAAATTAATACACAACTGACAATGAGCATTCTGAGAAATGGGGGGGATTTTACCAGGTTCAAGGTATGTGAAAGTGCCTAATGGGTTGACTCTGTCAAGCTGTGTGTGCACACATATATAATTGTATATGTATCAAAATAATGATAATGTATCTATATAATAATACACAGTGATTATCCTTGTATATACAATTTTAAATATGATTGTATATGTGATACATTTATATGACTGCACATATGTATGTATATATATGTATGTCTGTTTGTTCATAGGGATATGTGTCTTCCTATGGGTGCATTTAAAAATGTAATCGCAAGAAGTTCATCGGCTTATTTTTGTACTTAGCCACTTTTGAACTTAGTTAAGGTGAGTGAGTTAAGGTGAGTTAAAGGGAATTTTTTAGTAAAAATTAGTAAAAATGCGACCCTGATTGATACTATGAGCCCAGTGAGACCTTTCATTCACCCCAAGCTTTGGGACTTATATGATCAGTGCCAGGGGAAGCTAGATATTGAACGCTGCCAGCTGCAGGACAAGATGTGACAGGGTGGCAGCACCAGTGAAACTGGTGTGGCAGCGCTGTCCGTGTGCACTGCTTGAAAAAGCCTTTCCCCAGCCGTCTGGATCAGGATTCAAAGCCTCCGATTGCTCCAGGTCTGAGAGGGAAAGTCACTTTGGTGTCTTCCACGCTTTAGCTCCTGGATAGTTAGTGTCGTCATCACTGCAGGACATGTTAGAAAACCAGTTGCAAGCCCCACTTCAGTCCACCTAAAACAAACCCTCTGGGGATGGCACCAGGACCAGCTGTCCAGGTGAAGCACACGGAAATCCAGGAAGCAAAGGGGACTTAGAAATAGGTAACTGGTGTGTTATTAAGCTGTGACTCGGTCTTCTGAATGGAGCAGGCTGTCGGGAAACATGTGATCTCTGAGAAAATGAAAGGGCAGGAGCTTATTTAACTTTGATACAGATGTTTGGGAATTAATAAATACATATATCTAGAGAAGAGGGACACTTTTCATAAGTAAATATAGTATTTAGATTTAGTTATTGAAAGAACATCTCAGGAAGCAACGTCCTGCCTTAGTCAGGGATGGGAGAGTCAAGTATTCTTCATATGGTTCCAATTCCTGTTAGATAACATTTTAGAGTATAACTAGTTTGACTACTTTCTAGGCGGGCAAGGATCTGGAGCTTGTATTTCTCAAGAGTCCAGTCCTAGAGTTATTAGTTTAATAAATATTCAAAAGCCTCGATTATTCCCTCTTGGATCATTTTACCTGTGTTATAATTTCCCTAAATTGAACAGTCTTGTATCAAACAGCTGTGCGTGCATCCTGAAGTTGGGAAAGATGACTGCCAAAAAGAACCTCCTGTTGTGTTTTTCATTATTGTTGTTATTGATCATTTATGGGCAATAGCAAAAAAATAGGGATTATGCGGAACACAGATTTGAAAACCCACTTGCCTGGTGGGCTCAAAATGCAAATGAGTCCGACAAGGCACAGCCTTGCAGCGAGAGAGAAGGCTACCCACGCAGAGTGACCACTGCACATTGCAAAGCATCTCAGCGCTTGATCCATCACCTGTGTTGACTTCGATGCAAATTTGATGATACCTTTGGATGCGTAAGCCTCCCTCCACATCCTCTTCCTATTAGCATTTACATAGCTCTTCAATTCTAGCTATTAGGCATTGCTTACTACTGTTCCAAGTAAAAGAATTGCCAATTCTATTTTCTTGGTCAAGAGTCTGAGGCACTCACAGTTCAGATAAATGATGTATTTCTGTAGCAGAAACATGGGCTGTGTTATAGAGCAGACAGCCAACATGGTCAGGCTCTTAAACCTCATCCTGGTTCAAGGATGGCCTTCTTCTCATTGTATTTTTACAGTAGAGAGACAGAGAGAAGGAACGCAAGCTCTCTGTGTCTCTTGGTACAAGGGCACTAATTCTTTGTATGAAGCCTCTACCCTCATGACCTAATCAGTTCCCAATGGCCCCAACACCTAACACTCTCACATTAGCGGTTAGGATTTCAACATAGAAATTTTACACAGGCCACAAATATTTAGTCCATAACACACAGAATTTTAAACACTGACTTCCATTTATCTGTTGAGGTTAGATCAGCATATTTAAGGTTACAAAGCCAATTCTTGCTTGAAAACTTGAATCCAAAGGGGCATATTCTGAAACTTGCTCTTTCCCCTTGTGTACAGACCTCTAATTTTATTTTGCTAGCACTATTCACTGTGCCAGAAGAGAATTGCATGTTGCACATAGCCCAAGCCCAGTCAGGGTGAATCTATTCCCCTTGGGTCTAGGTTTACACGAGGGGCCAAGTTCTGGAAAAGACATAAGACAAAGTCTGCTTGAGGTTTCTGGGTAATGCTTTTCTCAGGTTACCAGAAAACAAGAGAACAAAGCCAGCTCCTCTTCTCTGCTTGGGACACTGCCTGGGATAACGTAACACGTGCCATCCTGCAGCCATGAAATTGATAACCCATAGAAGGTGGCAGAAAAGGGTGACAGAGGACACTAGGTCCTGGATAGCAGTACCCCTCGGGTGGTCAACTTCCCTTCCCAATAACCTGATACATGAAATAGAAAAAGACCTTTTACTTAAGACATACCAGTCAGATATTCCATTACCCGATGCCAAAGTATTTCACTGATTCCCCAAATAAAGAATAATATTCACAGGTCATTTCCAAAATCCTATCTGACAAATAAGGGAAAAAATATCTAAAATAGTATAGATCTTTAAATCAACTATAGACTACTTGAAGATTAAAGTTTCATATGCTTCATTTTAGCCTTCCAAAATCCTTTTAGAGCTTCAGATTAAATATAAGAGTTCTCTTTTATGAAGCGATATCACATTTGAGATATTCACGTAGCAGACAGAATTAAACTTCGCACCAAGGCCAATGATTATTGACACTATGGGACATGTGTTGAAAGACAAAATGCAGGGAAACATGGGAGATGGGACATAGGTCACAAATGTGGACCAATTATCTCTTGTATTTCTAGAAAGAATGCTTAAGAGAAAATAAAAAATAAAACAGTACATTATTCTCTTGAAGTTAAAATGGGAAAAGCTAAGATTAAGATTTTCTTTTTCCATTCTCTAAGTAAATCATGACTAATAAAACCATCCTAATGCAGTAATTCACTGTATGCATGTAGAATGCATCATATTTGTGATGTTTATCAAAGGAAATAAGAAATAATGAAGCATAATAAACAACCATGCATCAAACATTTTGGAAGTACGTACTGCCTTGAGGGAGTCAGAGAAGGTAAAAATCATATTATTATGCAAGGTGTGTTTGCTGCTGTTTTCACAAAATGACAACTACAAGAAGCCTGGAGAGAAAGAAATAGTATTTTGCACTATATATAGGATACATAGGTATAGGATTGACTTTAGTTGATTTGTGCCCACATATGGAGTGAAGATAGCATCATAGAGAAGGCAGATATGATTGGTGAATTTGCACAAAACAGGCTGGAGAGTAGGTGTTCCAGCCAGTGGCGGAGGTTTCTGCTCAGCTCAATAAACTTGATGTCTCGCTACTCAGGAGGCTGAGGCAAGAGAATTGCCTGAGCCCAGGAGTTGGTGGTTGCCATGAGCTGTGACACCATGGCACTCTACTGAGGGTGATAAATTGAGACTCTGTCTCTAAAAAAAAAATAAATAAATAAAATAACCTTGAGGTCTCTGGGTATTTGTCACTGGAGTAAGAATTCAGTCTGAACTTTACATGTTCTACAAAGATAGAACAGTTTCTAGTCAAGACAATAGTAGGCTGAGGGTTGCAAAACTGAGGCAGAGTCACAGCACTGGCTGAGTGACCCTGAGAGCCACTTAACTTCCCAAGCCTCAGTCTCTTAGTTAGGAGTGGATTTTTAGTGCTAAAACCAAGAAAGTTCTGGGCACACCAGGATGGATTGGCCATTAGGCGTAGGTTACCTTATTTCCAATGTCTTGAACCACCTCTATTGTTATAGAAAATTTATTCTTTATGGGTAAGGAAGACTTTGTTCAGAACTAGATGGGGCTGTACTTCAAACACAAGAACAAGTGGGCATTTACAGCTAAGGAGCAGGTGCGCTGGAGATTGGGGCCATTGGATGGAAAACTACTAAGTGGAGACAAGGAGGCCAGAGAGATTCTTGCTAGGCAGATCAAACAGGATTATTGTTACAAGCAGGCCAGAGTGAGCAGAGACCAATGGTGGAAGGGTTTTCTCTAAACTAAATCATCAGGATTCTTGCTAAAAGTGGATTCTGTAAGGACAGATCCTTAAGCCCCAGGCTGACGCTCAGTTGAAAGAGGGCTCAGGGGAGCCTGACCTGCTTGTTCAAAATGAGTCTTTGTCACTATGTACCGTAAAACTATGCTGAGAGTGGCCCAACACTCTGTTTGGGTGTTGTAGGTGACATCTCTGCGTGCTCTCCATAAATGAGTGGGTCTCATTCCATGATGTCTTTGATTATCAGATCTTGCCCTTGAGGTCCTGTTCTTGTGCCCCAGCTCAGTCCATTCAGCAGGGATACAGGGGGATTCATAACAGAGAATCCGTCAGAGTTGAAGCATGGTGTGACGTGACATTAGGTCTACTGAGAGCTCGGAGCTGCCTGTGAGATAGAATCTGAATCAAACCGCGGTGCTCAATGAGTCCCCTCAGCTCTTAGTTTGCTGTGCTGCATGGTGTGATAGTTCAACCATGGAAATAATTTTTCAGAAAAATTCCTTAAAAATACCTATATACCTGCTCCCTTTGTCACCTGCAATATTGCGTATCACATTTCCAAACACCGAAATTTATTCAGGTTTAGTAGTTACCAAAAGTGACAGAATCCAGGACAGAAACCAGCTTGAACAATAATGAAACTTATTTTTATTTATTTATTTATTTTTTTTTTTTTTTTTTTTTGCAGTTTTTGGTCGGGGCCAGGTTTGAACCTGCCACCTCTGGTATATGAGGCCGGTGCCTTACTCCTTTGAGCCATAGGCGCCGACCCATGAAACTTATTTTTAGACATAACATATTCAGAAGTGGTGCAGTCTGCAGGCACAATGTGAAAAGTTGCAGAACTGTGGAATTCAGAAACAACCAGGGCATTTTTCTGTCTTCTCAATATTTTTCCTTAGTATCTACTTCATTCTAGTGCCTTCGTGGTTCCAAACTGGCTGCCTGTGAAACCTGTCACATGCCTCCCTGTGCTCATTCAGCAGCAGGCAGCGACAGAGAACCATGGCCTCGACACGTAGGCCAGGGAGCTGTAAGTTTATAAACCATATGCTTTCCTTCCACTACTCACCAGCTCTGGGTTAATTCCATCGCAAACAAATTCTACCTCTTTCCAGAGCTAGGGAAGCATCAGGCGCTTGACCACAATGAAGGCTCTGTTTCAAAGCAGCAAACTGGGGAAGATGGTAGACAGGCCACCGCACTGTTTGATGACAGCACAGCACCCTCCCTGACCCTCCAACTTCCCCCACGTTCCACAGGCTAAAATCCTGTAATGACATTTTACAGAAGCCCTCCCTCATAAGATAACTTGCACAAACTCTCTCAAAGAGAGTTAAGTCTGTGGAAAGTGGACGGCAAAAGGAAAGCAGAAGCTACAGCAAGATGACCAAGCCGAGTCATCCACGCTGGCAGGCAGTAGAGGTAAATAGAGGCAGCGCCCTGTGGTCCCCATAATTCCAATGTCTTCAACATTCATGAGGGATTTCCTTGACGCTCACCTCTCCAACTCACCCAGCAGTTCTGCAAACATCTACTTCTTGGGGTCAAGTTGTTTGGTTTGGTTTGGTTTTCCTGTGTAAAATATCTACAACTATGTCAGTTTTCCTTCCCCTTCACTTCCTACAAACCCAGCCTCCCCTACACCTGGGAAGTGAGTGGCACCAACTAGCATGGATGCTACGGGCAATCCTGGGGAAGGATTGTCGAGAAGAAAAGTAGTATTTCCACAGTAATTTCTGATCTCCTCTTGCACAAGACTGTAGATTAATTTAGAGACATAAATAACTTTGTCAACACTCATTTATTGACCAGGGCAACACTCTTACCTAACACGAACTTTACATTTGGTGGCCCAAATTTTACAACCATATCATTACGTGAGAACTGAAACAGGTCTAACTTCTATGAAAATCCATCCTTGAACAACTGGGAGCAGCAAAACAAATGCACGGTTGAAAAAACAATTGCAGTTTTGTCTACGAGGAAATAGGGATACAGTTAAATATATAATACCTGATGGTCCCCGAAGTACAACCAGCTTTCCCATACATTTCTGATAGAACTGTGAATCAATCAGACTGTCAAGTTTATGATCTGGCAAATACATCAAGAGCACTTTAAGGTTCTTGGTATGTTTGTGATTTGTGACTCAGCAGGTTCAATTCTAGGACTTTTACTAAGGAAGAGTGTTGAACTTCAAAAAGCCACACGGATGCCTGCCTGGCTATAGGGGGCATGTGATTTTTCACAATAGACAAAAATTATAAACAACAATAATGTTCTGCTGTAAACAAATCAAATAAAATTACCACAAAACATATCAACTCACCTAAAGATTTAAACTCATTTAAATTATACTTAAATTTATCTATAATAACAAAATTGCCTTAGTATATGACATGAAAAGTACTAAATGTAAGTTAAGCACAGATTTTAATCATATACACCTATAAATATGCAAGACAAAGGGCTAAAATTTCCCAAATTTTCTGAAATATGGAGATGGTGCTTTTGTAATATAACTTTTCTACAGTTATACACTTTCACTATAAAATGAAATGTATTTGTTATGAGAAAAATACAAGATGTGCATTAGTCTGTTTAGACTTCCAGAAAAAAATACCATTGACTGGATGACATAAGCAACAGAATTTTATTTTCTCTTGGTTCTAGAGGAAGATTGGTAGATTTGGTTCTGGTGACAGTTGTCTTCCTGACTTGCAGTCAATCACCACCTCCTTTTGTCCTCTTATGCTACAGAAAGAGATGTCACTTATTGTGATTGCAGCAGCTCTATCAGATCAGGATCCCACCTATATAATCTCATGTAAAGTTTTTTACTACCTCACGAGCTCTGTCCTCAAATATGGTCAATAGTCACACTGGGGGTTGGCGTTTCAACACATGAATTTGGGTAAGATAAAATTCAATCCACAGCGACATGTATATAACAAAGACTCAAAGTATTATTTCTCACCAACAGACTGAGGTACAACCTACCAGATTTTTTTACTTCTAATAGTATTTGAGAAAAAGCAACTAATATATGGAAATAACTACAAAAATGTCAATGTAAGTAAGGTTTTCACTGCAAAAAGGTGAGATTCTGCCTCTTATTTCCCTAAGCAATAGGAGAATTCTTAAAATTCTATTTTTCTTGCCACTTAACTTTATATATATGTGTAATTTCTAAATGATAACTTTATAATACTAGTTTTTGTATTCATTTAAAATGTTATCTGCCAAATTCTCATTATTGTAGCTCAACACCTAGTTCCCACGAACAATTCTTCTTCCCAAACTATTTCTTCTCGCTATCCTCTCATACTTAATTCAACAATATATTTACATCGACACAACTTCTAACATTCTTGTTCCCTTCCAAACTCCCATCACCAAGATTCAAATGAGACGTGTATTGTTATTTTATATAGCCATTAAATTATAGACATTGCTCCAAAATGCACGTGACCCCACCACTATAATAAAGTGAAATTAAACTTAAAAATTTGAGATGTATCATGCATCTAAATATACACATTAAAATTCCTAGAAGAAAACAGAATAAAGTATTCACCACCTTATCTCTAGCTAAGGTTTCTTAAACAGGAGAGAGATAAAATGACAAATTCAACTTTACTAAGAGGGAAAGAGATGATGAAGCAAGAAATAGCTCTGAAGGACAAATGCCACTGCCACCTAAATTCCCTTGAAGCAAGTAAATTTTTGGCCTCTCCTGAATTCTGTGGGTGGAAATGTCTAAACATCCAGAGGAGAGGATAACACAGGGGAATAAAAGGTCATATTTTGCCAAGAGAAAAACCATCTTCCAAAGAGAAATCGAGTGTGGGAAGAGATGAGAATGTTACCTTTGTGTATCGCCTGTAGGCTGCAGACTTGAACGGTGAGTTGGGAAGTAGAGTAAAGGGGACTGGAAATAAAAATGAGAGTCCGAACAACACCTCGCCAAGGAGGTTACCAGCACTGACAATATGAGCAATTTCAAGAATCTTGGCAAAGTCAACTGAAAGAAACTTCCAGGGAAAAAATTTTTTTACTAACCATTTCCTAAGAGTAAAAAGAAAAACATTTTAAAACAAAAAATACAGGAAGTGTAGAATGTCTTTAAGGACAATTTCTGAAACTGACTCTATTTACTATTTTAACAAAAAAAAATATCTGCTTAACTCATTTCTCCACGGAGCACTGAAGAACATTTCAGTCTTTAGAATAAGTGTTAGACCATTATTTTCAGGGACACTAGAGCAAATATCATCTTATGAGAGAGGCCGAGATGCTGTTATTTAGAATTAGCCTATTTTATCACATAATCAAAACCCCACTGCCAATTCTCTTCACAAAAATAATGGGCTCTTTGAAGTAAATATCTGGATAATGTGCAATTGCTCAGCTATTGGGAAAAAATTGGTTAACCTGGTCAATGCTGTTTTAATGAAGGAGTGATTCTGAATCTTGTAATCGTTTTCTTAGAATCATACCATCCAATTTGTATTAAAATTTTTAAAAGCTAAGGTGTCAGATGATGTTGGAACTTGTTATAAAGTGATGGAATGTGGGTAGCACCTGTGGCTCAAAGGGGTACAGCACTGGCCTCATAGAGGGGAGGTGGCGGGTTCAAACCCAGCCCCGGACCAAAAACTGCAAAAAAAAAAAAAGTGATGGAATGTGATAAGAAAATAAAACCATAAAATGTGCTCACTGATATATCTTTTATTTCTTACTATAGAATGAAGGAGACTGCACGAAATGACATTTTCTTTTTTTTATTTTTCCATATGAGTCAACACAGAGTTTCTTCATATTCTCCCCAGTTTGTATGCCATAGAAAAATTATATCACCAGGGATGCATGTGGAACATGAACAGAAAGGCAAGAATTGGTAGTAGTGGCTTGCTTATTTCCTTAGAAGCTGGTGTTGTCTAGAAGGATAGTTGCTTGTTCGGAGTGCCTCACCTGACTCCTGGGCTCAGGTGGGAGAATTATATCTGATCACAATCGTATTACTTTAGTCTGCCTCTTCAATTGCCTCCCTATAAAACATGTCAAGAAATGGATATTTCAAGGCCAAGAAAGTAAACAGAAAGCTGAAGGGCACAGTTTCATTCCAAAACATGGTCAAGGTGAACAAGTTCTCGTAATATTTTTCTGTAGGCAATACATTATGAAATTAAATATTTCATTTCTTTACATGCAAATCCATTTATAATATTAGTATCGATTAAAATGTTAACCATTCATTTATTTTAACTAAGTATTGAGCTTCTGACAAATGACATTTAAATAATGAAGTCTCATGATAATGAAGAGAGATTGTTTACGGAACGTATTTATAGATTTTTTTAAAAGAATGACTAAATGCCAGCACTTACTTTATTTCTAATCAAAAACACTGAATACTTACTATGGGTCTATAAGCGTGTAGATCAACTTGGAATTCCTGTATTTCTTTATTTTAAGATGCTTCAAAAATACCATAATATTTGTGCTTCTAAACATCACATGGCATAAAAATTACCACTTAGACTACCTCAGTCTTCTACTCAAAAATCCCTTATAACCGTCTCATTCAGATGAAGATATAAGGCCTCGTGTGATCTAGTTGCTAATTTCCTGTGTAATCTTATCACCTG
This sequence comes from Arctocebus calabarensis, assembly GCA_963573935.1. Lineage (NCBI taxonomy): Eukaryota > Metazoa > Chordata > Mammalia > Primates > Lorisidae > Arctocebus > Arctocebus calabarensis. Next base: position 1,178 of record CAUYON010128113.1, on the reverse strand, counting down.
TTATTTTTCCCTTCCTTGCTCTCTCTCCACTCCACCCAGACACACTGGCCCCTACACTGTCTCTTGAAGAACACTGCAGCTCAATGGCCTTTGATTTTGTTTCCCTTCTCCTTGGAATGCTCTTCCCCAAGAAAAACCACATGACTCACTATCTGACTTCCTTTAGCCCTCTGATTCACATACTATTTATCTGAAAGCCATTCTTGGAAGTCTCTGTGTGTGTGTGTGCGCACGCGCATGCCTGCATGTGTGTATGGTGTAAGTTGAAGGTTTGCATTCCCCTCAAATTGATGTCTTGAAATCTCAAATCCCAATGTGATGGCATTTGGAGATGGGGTTTGGGGAGAATTAGGGTTAGATGAGGTCATGAAGGTGGGAATCTGGTTGGAAGGGGTTAGCGTCCTTATAAGAGGGGACACCAGGGATCTTTCTCTTTCTCTCTTTGCCATGTGAGGACGCAGCAAGAAAAGAGCCCTCAAAGTGACCACACGGGCACTTTGATTAAGTATTCCAGCCTCTAGGACCATAGGACAATCTTTTGTTTAAGCCAACCAGTGCATGGTAATTTGTCATAGCAGTCTGAGCTAATCAGGGATTCCCCGAGTCAGGGCATAAAGCAACTATTCCATGATATCTGAAGGACTCAGCAGCAAGCCTCAAACACTAAGGGCTACGATCTTCTGAAAGGAGTTCACATGTATGTTGGTGCCTAATGTAGGCTCTTGGCGGGGGTCTCAGCTCCTCTCCCTGTATCCTCTCTGTGGGAGCTAAGTTAGACTTCCTTAAAATATGGTGCTTAGCATCCCCAGATCAACAATCCCAAGAGAAAGATATAAGGGAGGCCATGTCATGGTGGTGATGTGCCCTTGGAAGTCAGGCAGGGGAGGCCATGTCATGGTGATGATGTGCCCTTGGAAGTCAGGCAGGGGAGGCCATGTCATGATGGTGAGGTGCCCTTTGAAGTCAGGCAGGGGAGGCCATGTCATGGTGGTGATGTGCCCTTGGAAGTCAGGCAGGGGAGGCCATGTCATGATGGTGATGTGCCCTTGGAAGTCAGGCAGGGGAGGCCATGTCATGGTGGTGAGGTGCCCTTGGAAGTCGGGCAGGGGAGGCCATGTCATGGTGGTGATGTGCCCTT
>CAUYON010128111.1:0-33119 GCA_963573935.1 Arctocebus calabarensis | reverse complement strand
ACTGAGTAAGGTCTGTTTCAAGAATCTGGGAGCATTTAAATTGGGTGCATAAATATTTAGAATTGAAATGTCTTCTTGTTGTATTTTTCCCTTGACCAATATAAAGTGACCATCTTTGTCTTTTTTGACTTTAGTTGCTTTAAATTTGTATGTATCTGAAAATAAGTTTGCAACTCTTCTTTTCTTCTGATTTCCATTTGCCTGAAAAATTATCTTTCAACCCTTAACTTGGAGTTTTAATTTGTCTTTTGAAGCTAGGTGTGTTTGCTGCAGACAGTAAATGGATGGCTTGTGTTTTCTAATCCAGTCAGCCAATCTATGCCTCTGCAGTGGGGAATTCAAGCCATTAACATTTATTGAAATAATTGATAAGTGTGGTAGTGGTCTATTCATCTTATTTTGTGAGAGTCCATTGCTTAGTTTTATCTTTTGCATCAGTGTGTAAGTTAGGTTCTGTCCTTTAATTTCTGAGTTCTTACTTTGCTGTTGACCCATTGTGATTCAGTGTGTACAAACAGTTGAAGTATTTCCTGTAGAGCTGATCTTGTTGTGGTGAATTTCCTCACTGTTTGTATATCAGTAAATGATTTGATTTCTCCGTCAATTTTAAAGCTTAGCTTCGCAGGATATAGAATTCTGGGCTGGAGATTGTTCTGTTTAAGTAGATTAAAGGTAGATGACCATTGTCTTCTTGCTTGGAAAGTTTCATTCAAGAAGTCTGCAGTCACCCTGAGGGATTTGCCCCTGTAGGTCAACTGGCACTTACTCCTGGCAGCTTGAAGAATCTTTTCTTTTGTCTTGACTTTGGACAGGTTCATCACAATGTGTCTTGGGGAAGCTCGTTTAGAGTTGAGGCAACGTAGGGTCTGATATCCCTTTGAAGGGAGTGTGTCAGAATCTTTTGTGATATTTGAGAAATTTTCATTTATAATATTCTCTAGTATGGAATTCTTCCCCTTCTGGGATACCTATTACTGGTATGTTTGAACACTTCATAGAGTCCCATAATTCTGTCAGTGAATGTTCTGCTTTCTCTCTCTTCTTTTCTGCCTCTTTAACTATTTGAGTAATCTCAAGAGCTTTGTCCTCTGCCTCTGAAATTTTTTCTTCTGCATGGTCTAATCTATTGTTGATACTTTCTATTGCATCTTTAAGTTCCCTAATTGACTGCTTCAGTTCCTTCAGCTCTGCTATATCCTGTCTATATTCTTCATATCATTCATCTCTTATTTGATTCTGTTTTTGGATTTCCTTTTGGTTATTTTCCACTTTATCAGCAGTTTCCTTCATTGTTTCCATCATTTCCTTGATTATTTTCATCATCTGTAGTCTAAATTCCCTTTCTGTCATTTCTAACATTTCTTTATAGGTGGAATACTCTGCAGTAGCTACCTCACAGTCCCTTGGTGGGGTTGCTCTGGACTAGTTTTTCATGATGCCAGGAGTTTTCTACTGATTCTTACTCATGAGTGATTTCTTTTATCTGTTTCCTTGTCCTAATTTCCCTTTCACTTCCTCTTGATCTTTAAGTTGCCATGCCTCTGGAGTAGGGTTTTGATGAGTCCTTTTGGTATAGGACCAGAAAGATGAGAAAACTGAAGAGCAAGAAGGGTAAAAAGAAAGAAACAAGAAAAAAGAGAAGGGGGTAAAAGGGAATATTGACAAAAAAAGAAAGTCATAGAAAGCAGGAGACAGGAGCAATATAGGTGTACAGTAGGGTACTTTGACCCAACCTTAAAAACCTCCAAACTCTGGGGGTGCCACGTTGAGTGGTTCCCATGAGGTCAGCAGCTGTTTACTACCCTGTTTGGACAGAGTACCCCACCTCCACCAAGTAGAGAGGAAAGGCAAAAATGGTATAAATCAAAACAAAACAAGCAAACGGAAACCTTTAACAGGATAAAATTGGGGGAAAAACCCACATAACAGGGGTAAAAACACTAGCAAAAATGAAGTTCTAATTGGTGAAAAAGGTAACAATGGGAAATTGTATTCAAACTAGAAAAATGAAGAAAGAAAAGAAAGAGAAAAAAAGAAAAGAAAAATATATAGGGAAAATGTTGAAATTAAAAAACAAAAAAGCAGGGCGGCACCTGTGGCTCAGTGAGTAAGGCACCGGCCCCATATGCAGAAGGTGGTGGGTTCAAACCCAGCCTCAGCCGAACTGCAAAACAGAAAAATAGCCGGGCATTGTGGCGGGTGCCTGTAGTCCCAGCTACTTGGGAGGCTGAGGCAAGAGAATTGCCTAAACCCAGGAGTTGGAGGTTGCTGTGAGCTGTGACTCCACAGCACTCTACCAAGGGTGATAAAGTGAGACTCTGTCTCTACCAAAAAAAAAAAAAGCAAAAAACAAAGCAGCATATATATCTTGCTGGATATTGTCTGGGAAATAGGTGATCTGCTGGGGTATGAGATGTTAATCACAGTGCTGGTACAGCTGTACAAGATGGAGACTGAAGGCCTCTGCTGATTTCTCAAACCAGGGTGGAGAGTCTAAATCTCTCCTCCACCCACTTAAAAGGCACTTTAAACTGCTAACGTTGGCTATGCAGACAGCTTTCCCAGAAAAGCACTTGTTGCTGGCATCACTCCTGACGTGTCTATCCATTTACCTAGTGTGTAAAAATTGGTCTCACTTTATGCCCCGAGGGCTAAGGCTGTAAGGCGTCTCAGTCCCTGCCTTTATGCTGTTCAGTCACTAGATTACTCGCTCTGGCCCCCATCCTTGCTCTGCAACCCTGAGGGCAGAGCTTGCCAGGGCAGTTCTCCCACGGTGGCTCCCTGGCCCACAGCCGAACACTATTAGCTCTGTCCAGCTCAGTGGCTCTTCTTGGGCCCTAGACAACACTTAAAGTCCTCTGCACCCTTGCCCAAGTTCTCCCAAGGTAGTTCAATGAGTGCCAAGTCCAAAGAAATCAAAACGGCTCACAGGCAAGGCCTTTCCAGTTTGCAATCTCACTGCTGCCATACTTACAGCTGCTGGCGGGATTAGCCCGAATGAACACATGAAACCACCGAATGAACACATGAAACCACTTGCCAGTTCTCCACTGCTTTTGTCCTCCTCATGGGGTCCAGATGTCTCACACTGACTCCGTTTCTCCAAGGGATGTTTCTGAACAGATCCTGCCAGCCAGAGATGCCTGCAGTCTTCTCTCCCCAGATTCACCATGCCCAGTTGTAGGGAAGCTGTTATTCCTCATCCTTCATTTTTAAAAATAATGATGTATTTGTCTATTTATTTTACAGCCTCATTAAGATAAAACTGCTACATAAGAGAACTACCTATAAAGTATACAATCTGATGAGTTTTGACATATGCATGCATCTATAAAACCATATCACAATCAAGATAATAAATATATCCATCATTCCCAATGGTTTCCTTGCACCCCACCTATTTTATGTATTTCATCCTATTTTGATGTGTATTGAAAAAAAAAACCAGTACATCAAACCCATCATTCCCAGATATTATTGCTTTGGATAAGATTAAATGAATAAAGAGAGTATATTTGGCATCAATTTAAAGGAAAGCTTCCGTTGGTTAATACATGGCTGGTACCCTCATATAGCAAGTATTAAACAAAAAAGATTTGAAGTTGGTGTGAGAAATGATTTTGTTAAATGCCCTCATTTTACAAGAAAGGATTTCCCAAGAAATGCCGCAAAGTTCTGAAATAAATAATACTAATAGGCTCTGTAAAGGTTATTACCTGTCCCAAGGAAGTTGTTCCTTTTTCCTCTATGTATCCATTCACATTAAACCCTACACATCCTTCAAGACTTATACGAAATACAAAACTTCACAAAACTTTTCTTTATTCCTCAAAATGAGCATCATCTCTCCTTCCCTGTTCAAAGGCTTCACTGTGCCCAGCCAAAATAATTTATTATTCTACCTCCCTTGTAGGATTGGCCATCTCACCGTGTTCTGATAATGGATTTATGCAGGAGTATGGTGTAGTTTGGAAATTTTCGATGTTCTGATAATGGATTTATGCAGGAGTGTGGTGTAGTTTGGAACTTTTCGAGGGCTAATTCAGCTGGGAGGTGTACCCTTTTGCCTTTCCCTTCACACTACTTGTGTTAGAGACATAATGGCTATGCTCAAATTGCTATCTCCCAAACAAACATAGAATTTAAATAAAAAAGGCTTCTTCCTAAACAAATTGAAATTTTCAATAGCCCACTTACCATAGCACTCTACCCAGGGCAATAAAGTGAGACTTTGTCTCAAAAAAAAAAAAAATCATATGGGAATTAGGCCAGGCACAGTGGCTCATACTTCTGATCCCAGCAGTCTGAGAGGCCAAGGTGGGAGAATTCCTTGAGCTTAGGTGTCTGAGACCAGCCTGAGCAAGAGCCAGACACCCCCCTCCCACCCTATCTTTACTAGAGGCATTGTGGAGGGTACCTATAGTCCAAGCTACTCCGTAAACCAAAGCTGGAAGATACCTTGAGTCCAGGAGTTTGAAGTTGCTGTGAGTTAGGCTGATACCATGACATTCTAGCCTGGGCAACACAATGAGACTCTGTCCCACTGCAAAAAAGAAAAAATCACTTGGGAATTCAAAAAAGGAGAAAAACTAATTTTCCAATCCAAGAATAAACATAGAGTTTTTATGATCTGATCTTTTTTGATGTTGCAGTAGTTCAGAACACACTACTCTAAAATATATTCGCTTTAGCAAATTGATTATTTTGAATTAGGCCATTTGTAGCCAAGCATGGTAGTTCACACCTGTAATCCTAGCACTCTGGGAGGCTGGGGTGGGTGGATTGCCTGAGCTCAGGAGTTTGAGACCAGCCTGAACAAGTGTGAGACCTTTCTTTAAGAAAAATAGCCTGGAGTTGTGGTGGCCTCCTGTAGTCTCAACTACTTGGGAGGCTAAGGCAGGAGGATCTCTTGAGTTTGAAGTTGCTGTGAGCTTTGACACCACCGCACTCTACCCAGGTAAACAAAGCAAAGACTATGTCTCAAAAAAAAAAAAGGACACTTTTATTCATTTTACATGTGTTTATCTACTAGTCTTCCTTATTCATCTGTGAGTTTCTTTCTTTCTTTTTTTTAAGAGACAGAGTCTCATTTTGTTGCTCTTGGTAGAATGCTGTGGTGTCACAGCTCACCGCAACCTCCAGCTCTAAGACTTAGGTGATTCTCTTGCCTCAGCTTCCCAAGTAGCTGGGACTACAGACACCCACCACAACGCAGGCTACATCTGTGAGTTTCTTGAGGGCAAATGCCAATGCCTTATTGTTGTATATCTCATACCTAGCCCAGTGCCTAGCATATAGATTGTGCTGAATAAAAGCTTGTGACACAGCTGGGATGTTTTATTCACAAATTAAATTTTGGCAATTTAAGATAAATATTCAGAGTACATAAGCTTATGGTTTTGACGGGACTTATATTAAATAATTTCAATATATTTTATTTTGAAATTGTTTTTCCCTCTCTCAACAAACCTAACCAACACATTTTAAGATTTAGATCTATGAATTTTTAAAAGGAGATTTATTGCTTACATTTATTTTTTAATAACTTCATAAGTACTTGAATCAATAATAAATAAAACACTCATTCTCCAAATGCAGCTGAATAAATAATTGTGGTTTGCAGTGTTCTTTCCTTTGCTTGTGCTCAAAAGGGATTACAAAATTATCTTATTAATGGATCACTCTGTCACAGTCCCAGATGACCTCTACTGAGGTTGCTGTGCTGTAAAATTGCTCTGATTAAGCAGAAGAACCCCACTGCCAACTGTTAAGCCAGACCAGCTACCAGCTGTTAGGCTACATTTTTCCTCATGTAGTTACAATCGAGACTGCTTGGAATAAAATCCTATCTTCTTTACCAGCTATGAATTTAGGTGGTCAGTTTTCCTGAGCTTGTTTCCTCTCGTGTAAAATGGAGATAAATCGTACCTATTTTAGGGGCTGTTATAAGGATTAAATAAATTAATACACGGGAAGCGCTTGGAATAGTGCCTGGGACAGGGCGTTTGAGCAGTAGTCTGTTTGTATTAATCCCCTACGTCACTCACTCATTCGGCCTTTATTTATTCATCCCTTCAATCTTTATTTGATGCACACCTTCAGATTGTAGAAATACGTTCTCTACGGCTTACCAGGATCTTAAATCAAAAACCATGGCGGAGTAGCGTCAAAACAAATCTTTATTTATTGTCGTTGGGACAGGGTCCCACCCCATGCCCTGGGCAGAATGCCCGGCTCGGGCTGCGGCCGCTGGGATGACAGGCGCTGGCCGCGGCGTCCGGCCAGAACAAGGATTTGAAATCACACAGAAAGCTGCCCTGTCTAGCTTTCATGTTTCTTTCTTTTAAATTTCTATTATAAGTTCAGGCTGTGGGATTAAAAACAATATTAATCTTCATTTTCTGCTTCATAGGAATGTCTGGATGATACTGTCATGAAAAAAATTACATTTCAGATCGTTTCAGAAGCTCTAGGCAAACAGAAGCAAGAGAGGCGGAGACCTGGTTTAAACCACTGCAGAGCATTTCAGCAATCAGAGTAAGTTTGACACTCCGAGGCTCCCGTAGCAAAGGTTCTTCTAGGTGCCAACATGGCGCCTCCCGTCCGCGTCCCATGAGCTATTTCCGGTCGCACCCGGAAGCGCGATTCCGCGCGGTAGTAGAGACTGGCCGGCGGCTGCCGGAAGCGTGGGTTTTCTTAGACCTGCTCGCCACGAGACCCGTCTGCAGCCAACATGTCCAGCAGAAACAACAACAAGCTGCCCAACAACCTGCCGCAGTTACAGAATCTGATCAAGCGGGACCCACCGGCCTACGTCGAGGAGGTGGGAGCGCGGCCGGGGCGGGGGTGGTGCAGACCCCGCGCCAGGAGTGCTGTGCTGTGGCGCAGACGAGCTGGGGCACCTGTGTTGACGCCCCGAGCAGAGGAGGGGAAGAAAACGGTGTCGCAGCAGTGTGTCGGGAGAGATGACGGGCCGTTACAGATTTAGAGAGCTTCAGAATCCTACGGGTGTGAGGTTAGAGTGGTCGCTGGGCCATAGGGGCGGGGGTTCGGGAAGGAAGAGGGGTCAGGACTTTGTTCCGAGCATCGAGAGAGATGAGGCCCTCTCCACATCCCTGTTCCATAGAGGTGTGGACCCGAGAGAGCTGAGGTCTTCTTTGAAGCCTGTAGGGTCTTTGGGTCTCCCTCTGGAATCCTGCTCTTGGAAAAAGTTGGACGTCTAGCAGTTTTGTTGGGGAAATCAAGAGTTAGGTCTACTGACCATGCTAAGTTTGTCAAATTCTTTTTTTTTTTTTTTAATTAAATCATAGCTGTGTACAATAATGCAATCATGGCGTACAATGTGCTGGTTTTATATACAATTTGAAATATTTTCATCCAACTGGTTAACATAGCCTTCATGGCATTTTCATAGTTATTGTGAATTCAGGCATTTATATTCTAGTAAGTTCACCTGTACCCTCGTAAGATGCACCCTAGGTGTGGACCCACCTATTACTCTCCACCCACCCTTCCCCTTCCCTTCCCTTGCCCCTTTCCCCATATTTTTGTGCTTTGTATAGCTTTTGTATTAGTGTCATAGTAGGGCTGAGTACATTGGATACTTTTTCTTTCATTCTTGAGAATCTTTGCTAAGAAGAATATTTTCCAGCTCCATCCATGTAAACATGAAAGTGACCACGCTAAGTTTAAGACAGCTGTTAGACATCTAAACCAAGATGTCCCTGGGCCAGGTTAAGGCTGATACTAAATAAATACTCATTGTGTGTGTGCATGTGTATCTGTCTTATACTGTTTTAAAGACGTGGACTTTGAATGGAGGATAGCTGTAGGGCATGGAACTGAGGTATAGTGAATTCTGACATTAAATTGTTGGACCATTATTAGAACTCAACATAAGTAAAAGGAGATAATGTATATAATGAGCTTGGGACCTAGCATGTGCCTAGTAAGTGAAAGTTATTATTTGCATGTGTCTATTGCTCTTAGTTGTAGACCTCTAGCACAAAATCTTAATATTTTAAAAAAGAGAATTTTGACTGGAGAGCTGCTTTTCTGAGTTGAGTGCTCTGTGTACCTAGCTGATGAAGTAGGGACCATGTAGGTAGGAAACGGCACACAGGGCCATAATCTGAGCTGCTGACTCGTGCTTTCCTGTTTTTTATACCACACCTCTTAGGGAAAGGTTCTTTAGATTAACTGTGATGTGCTTAGATTATTTCAAACCTCATTTTGACCAAAGCAGGTAAGGAAAAAGGAGTGTTTTTATATACTTTCACCATATCTTTTTCTCCATCCCACTGTCAAAAATTTGTATGAGTAGTTTTTCATTGTGTATTGAGAAAGTTTTAATAGACTGTGACAAAGTTAAATTTTATTTTTCTACAGTTCCTACAGCAGTATAATCACTACAAATCCAATGTGGAGATTTTCAAATTACAACCAAATAAGCCCAGCAAAGAACTAGCAGAGTTGGTGATGTTTATGGCACAGGTAAAAAAAAAAAAAATGCTTAATAAAACAAAGACTAGTGTTATATATAGTTTGTAAAATATTTTTTCGCTAATACTCAACCTTATTCCATTCTGGAGTGGAAACGTAATTAAAAACTTAATTTTAACTTTCTCTTTTTGTAAACTCAATATTTTCTCCCTCTGATGAGTTAGAGGATTTTGCTAGATCTTTTTGCTAGAACATTTTTGCTAATGTTTCTCTTTTCAGAGCTAGACTTTGTTTAAAAAAAAAAAAAAAGAAAACAGCTGATTTTTTTCTTTAAATCATTACAAAAGCAAGTTCTAAGTAACAAATAATTTACTAAGACTAGAGGAAATATGGTAAAGGTCGGAGAAATTGCCGTGTAGGAGAAAAAGAGGTGACCTGGAACATCTACTTCTATGAAACGTAGCCTTTTACTCTCCTTTGCAGAACACCCTAAATCTGTGCATCTGAATTATAGCAGAGAGAGAGGAACTTCAGAAGAACCTTTGCTTTGTTACAGATTGGTCACTGCTACCCAGAATATCTAAGTAACTTTCCTCAAGAGCTGAAAGATCTTCTCTCCTATAATCACACTGTCCTGGATCCAGATCTTCGAATGGTAGGACCAGTAGTTGGATAATAAATTGTGCTATGTTCACGTGTGCATGTAAGGTGTGTTTAAATGAGAACAACCTTTCAGCAAATTGTTTCTTAAAATGTAAATCAGGATGTGTCACACCTTCCTGAATATCCATCTGTGGCTTCTTATTTATGCTTAGAATAAAATTCAATAACATGGCCAGTGAGCCCCAACATTATTTGTTCCTGTGTTTCTGATTTTATAGCCTTTTCTGCTACACTCTGATCTTTCTCTTCTTCCAGCATACAAATCCTGCAGGATGCTTTTTAACCTCTGCAATAGATGATTCCTGCTAGTCAGTCAAATCTTATATGTGAAGAATCCTAATTACAACTAGTAGTTTTTATAATGCTTAACTTAATAAACGTATCCATTAAATAGCCATGAGGGCAGAGACTGTCCTGAATTCTGCAGTAGTAACTAATTAGTAAAAGACATTAAGCTGTTGGGGATATATATGCTCCATTTTCTCTTATTTTTACTTTACAATTATCTTACATATGATTTCTTTTCATCCTTGAGACATTTTGCAAAGCCTTGATCTTGCTGAGAAATAAGAATCTCATCAATCCATCAAGTTTGCTAGAGCTCTTCTTTGAACTTCTTCGTTGCCGTGATAAGCTTCTGAGAAAGGTAAAGAACAAAAAGCTTTTTTTTCATACATCTCATTCTTCCTTGAGATGATGTAAACTTGTAAAGTTTGAGGTCCTTTGGATTCTTGGTCCTTTATGCTATTTGTTACAGTTAAGAATGCTTTTAACAGGAAAAAATCAGTCATTATACACAGGAATGTGGTATTAACAGCTAGTATTTATTGAGTGCATACACCATTCTCAGAGCTTCTGTATATTTACTTGTTTACTCCCAAAGCCCTACGAGATAGGGATTATTTTTTTCTTATTATTACTCTACAGATGAAAAGGCCAGGGCACAGGTAGAGTAACTTACCTAGGGTCACACTGCTTCCGAGTGATGGGGCCGGAGTATAAATCCAGGAAACCCAGGTCCAGAACCCAAATTTTTTACTAGTGCACTAAACTGATTAGCTAACTCAGGACATTGGTACTCATAGCTATAACCAGCCTACCTCCCAATAAAACTCACCTTTTTTTTTCATCATGAACATGAACATTTCCCCATGACTTTGTATTTGTTTACCTAAGACCAGAAGCTGAAGGTTTATGAGAGAATTTTAAAAAAGAAAACCTTAAATTTATATTCATTAACTGCCATGATTTGGTTTTAGCTATTGTACTCCTTGGTTTAATTTGTGGATTAACATGGTCCATGGGAGCATATTTTGGATATCAGTGGTATTTGTATTCCCAGTATTATTAATATTTTGTATGCAGTTAGGTGCTCAGTAAATGGAACAACTTTCCTTTAAAAAAACTTCATTGAGATTAAATTCACATACAGTTTATCCACTTAGAGTGTACAATGCAGTGGCTTTATTATTATTTTTTTTTTTGTAGAGACAGTTTCACCTTATAGCCCACAGTAGAGTGCTGTGGCTTCCCACAGCAACTTCTAACTCCTGGGCTTAGGCGATTCCCTTGCCTCAGGCTCCCCAGTAGCATAGACTATAGGCACCCACCACAATACCCAGCAATTTTTTTTTGGTTGCAGTTTGGCCAGGACCGATTTGAATCCACTACCCTTGGTATATAGGGCCGACGGCCATTGAGCCACAGGTGCCTCCTAAAAGGGTACTCTTTTTTTTTTTTTTGGAGACAGAGTCTCAAACTGTCACCGTGGGTAGAGTGCTGTGGCATCATCATATTTCACAGCAACCTCCAATTCCTGGGCTCAAGTGATTCTCCTGCCTCCGCCTCCCAGGTAGCTGGGACGATAGGCGCCGCTACAACACCTGGCTACTTTTTGGTTGTAGCTGGCATTGTTGTTTGGTGGGCCTGGGTTGAAATTGAACTCACCTGCTCAGGTGTATGTTGCTGGTGCCTTAGCCGCTTGAGCCACAGGCGCTGAGCCTGCATGGCTTTTAGTATATTCATAGAGCTGTGCATCCATTACCCAAGGCGGTTCTGGAACACTTCTTATCACCCCCCCAGAGAGACTCCTCTCCGACTGGCATTCAGTCCCCTTCTGCCCCTCTCTCCCAGCACTGGTACCAATGGTCTACTTTTGGTCTCCATACATTTGCCTGTTCTGGATATTTTCTATAAGTGGAGTCATACAACATGTGGACTTTAGTGACTTAGCATAATATTTTCAAGATTGACTCGTGTTGTAGCATATATCCGTACTTTATTCTTTTTTGTTGCCAAATAGTATTTTGTTGTAGGAATATACCATCTGGTGTTTATCTATTCATCAATTAATGGACATTTCAGTGATTTCCACTTTTTTGCTATTATGAGTATTACTGCTATGAATGTTTGAATGAACTTTGCTATGGAAATACGTTTTCATTTTTCTTTGGTACACACCTAGAGGATTTAGTGGGTCATATGGTAACTCCATGTTAACCTTTTGAGGGCAATTTTCCTTTGCTTTTTAGCTGCATTTTTGTTTGTTTTTGGTCTTTTGGGATAGAATGAAAAGTAAATAAAATTAAGTCATCTTGGGGAGGAGAGAAAGAGATAGGTGCTCCCACTTAGTGGACAGACCTCTTGGGTGTGGGACACAGCTACAAGAGGGACTCTGCCTGACACATTGTAACCTAGTGGTTTGTACCCTCACATTAACCAGAAAAAAAAAAAAGTCATTTTGTACATTTATACTTGTCTCCAAATTAGCAAGGTTAGAAATGTTGGGTAGGTTAATATGTTTGTATTTTTGTTTCTTTTCCTCAGACATTATATACACATATCGTGACTGATATCAAGAATATAAACGCAAAACACAAGAACAATAAAGTGAATGTAGTAAGTGCTCTTCCATTTTCTGTGTCTGCATCATTGTACCATTGTACCGTACGTGTATTCAGTTTCTTCCTCCTTTTCTCCAGGTGTTGCAGAATTTCATGTATACCATGTTAAGAGACAGCAATGCAACTGCTGCCAAGATGTCTTTGGATGTGATGGTTGAACTCTATAGGAGGAACATCTGGTAATGGATACGTGTGTTTGTCTCCTGAGAAGTAGACTCTTTTTTTCATTTGTAATTAACACAGAGCTTATATATAATTTTTTTTAAATCTTGCGCTCTATAATAGATAAAGTTGCAAGTGAAAGTTAATCCATTAACTAATGACATTGGCTATCATTTCTTTCTTTTTTTTTTTGAGACAGAGCCTCAAGCTGTCACCCTGGATAGAGTGCTGTGGCATCACAGCTCACAGCAACCACCAACTCCTGGGCTCAGGCGATTCTTCTGCCTCAGCCTCCCAAGTAGCTGGGACTGCAGGCTCCCGCCACAACGCCCAGCTATTTTTTGGTTGCAGCCATCATTGTTTGGCGGGCCCAGGCTGAATTGAACCCACCAGCTCAGGTGTATGTGGCTGGTGCCTTAGCTGCTTGAGCCACAGGCACCGACCCTGGCTCTCATTTCTTGAGCATCTACTCAAGTCAGGCACTTTCTACTCCCTCGATTAATATGCAGGATAGCTTGAGAACAGATGCAGCTTGTCTGGAATTATCCCCATTTTATAGGTGATGAAATAGAAGTTCACAGAGTTGTAAGAGTTTAGCTAATAAAAGGCAGAGCTGAATTTTAAATCCAGTTTTGACTCCAAATCTGTGCTCTGTACTCTGCTATTCTGAAATTTTTTTTTTTTTTTGAGACAGAGCCTCAAGCTGTCACACTGAATAGAGTGCTGTGGCATCACAGCTCACAGCAACCTCCAATTCTTGGGCTCAAGCGAGTCTCTTGCCTCCACCTCCCAAGTAGCTGGGACTACAGGCGTCTGCCACAACGCCCGACCATTTTTTGGTTGCAGCATCATTGTTGTTTGGTGGGCCCGGGCTGGATTCGAACCCACCAGCTGTACATGGCTGGCGCCTTAGCTGCTTGAGCCACAGGCACCAAGCCCCATTCTGAAAATTTTCAAGTCATTTATCCTATATAAGTGAAATACCACGCTTCATATACTTTGGTTTGTGACACAGTGGCCCCAACTCAGGTCTTTTGCTTTTCTTAATTGACTAACTATAAAAGTAATATTGATTGCAGCAGAAAATTTGGAGAAACTAGATTTTTTTAAAACTTATGTGTAAATCCCCTTACTCAGAGATTCAGTGTTAGTATTTTATGGTATTTCCTCCTGATCTTTTCTCTAATGTGCTTTTATAATACAGAATTATTCTGTATTATAGTCGTTTTGTTCTGAGATTCTTTCCCCAACTCTTCCCTGCTCCTCCACCCCCCCATGACTTACCTTGAGTAGGTTTTTGTGCCATTAAAAATTGTTTAAAACACTCCCATATTAACGACTGCGAATTTTCTGTCATAGACGGGAATTTAATTGAATGTTCTAGCTATGATTGACAAATTTAGCAATGCATGACTTCTTAAAATATTACAATATTACATTATTTATTTTGTGCCAGTGTCTGTGCTATGAAATACTGAAAATGAAATTTACTTCAAAGCACTCATTGTCTTCCCCAGGAATGATGCCAAAACCGTGAACGTTATCACAACCGCATGCTTTTCTAAGGTCACTAAGGTGAGTGGCTATAGAGCCAGGTGAAGAGTGTCCGTGGGTAGTCTGCTTCTGCAGATGGCATGTGCAGGAGATGGGTGTTTGAGGATGTGCAGTTTATGTTTGGTGGTGCTTTCTTTGTTCTTGGACTGATTCCCCACGCCTGTAATCCTAGCACTCTGGGAGGCCGAGGTGGGTGGATTGCTTGAGCTCAGGAGTTCAAGACTAGCCTGAACAAGAGGCCGTGTCTTAAAGATAGCCACGTGTTGTGACAGGCACCTGTAGTCCCAGCTACTTGGGGGGCTGAGGCAAAAGGATCACTTAAGCCCAAGAGTTTGAGGTTGCTGTTAGCTGTGATGCCATGGTACTCTACCAAGGGCGACAAAATGAGACTCTGAAAAATAAATAAATATGAAAAATGACTTATTTATGAGAGGGAGCATAAAAATATCTTTTTAAATTAAGAAAACTTAACAAATGACTGACTTTTCTGATTGGTCTTTAGATACTAGTTGCTGCTTTGACATTCTTTCTTGGGAAGGATGAAGATGAGAAACAGGACAGTGACTCGGAATCCGAGGTTAGTTTCATCACAGCTGGTTCTCAATTTTACATTTCAAATTGCAAAATGCATGACTGCTCAAATTAGAAATTAATGTCACCTTTGTGCTTTATTGAGTTCTGCCGTGCTAAGATCTTACTCCACTTAGAATGTGTACTTATATTCAGTAATATTATTTAAATAATTAATAAAACATTCAACCTTAGTGTTAGTTCTAAAGCTATATCTGTATCTCACTATATAAATTTAGACTGAAAATTGTTGCCAACATATTTTTTGAGGTAATGTCAACATTGTAGACGTTTAGAGTGGAGGAAGAAAGGGGAGTAGTATCATGATATGTATGTCTGTATATAATATGTATTTTTGAGAAAGGATTTCATTCTGTTTCTAGGCCAGGGTACAGTGATGTGACTTTAAAGCTCACTACAGTCTCAAACTGCTGGGCTCCAGGGATCCCCCGGCCTTAACCTCCTGAGTGGCTGAGGCTACATGCACATATTGCCACACCTGGCTAATGGTTTGAACTTTTTATAGAGATACTGTCTCCTTGTATCGCCCAGGCTGGTCTCAAACTCCTGGCCTCAAATCATTCTTCTGGCTTCCCAAAGTGCTAGAATCAATCATGAGTGATTGTGCCCAGCCTCAAAGCATCTTTATAAAGAAAAATCTTCTTTATAAAGAAAAATCAAGATTTATGATGTCATAAAACTTTCTTAGATGTATTCAAAAGAAGAAATCCTTTTAAAAAATCTTCCTTCCCCATTTCAGTGTTTTGGTAAGTAGAATACTGGACTACATGATAACATTTTTAAACGATGTATGACCAATATGTCATTACTATAAATGTCAACCTAAATAACAGGCTCTCTAACAGAAAGTGGTATTAATCAGGAATAAGCCATTGCATTGGGAATGAGGGATATGTGTTCTCAGGGAGATAAATTAAGGCAGGTTTTTAAATGAAAAATGAAGAGAATTCCATAATTGTTTTGATATAATTGTCAGCTAACGAAAGGGTCAGTAACGAGCGGTGCAGTCCAGTGGACCAGCAGCTGCTGGGCAAATGTCCTTGCAGAAATGTTTTCTCTGTGAGTTTGCAAAGGCTTTCGTGCAGGGTTGTGGGTTTTGCAGCCTTCTGTGCTAGTTTTTGTTATCAGGCATTTTGTATCAGGTCCTCCCTTCATGGGCTTCCCAAAGTCTGCTTGTCAGGGTATTTTTGACACAAGTGACTCCATTTGATTCTGAAAGCTTTGGCATAAAAATTTTCAGCTACTACAGATAAAAATTTTCTTGACCCTGTCTTATTTCTGCTTTTCATTCCTTCCTCATGGGTAACTGTTGTGTTTTTTGTGTATTTATATACAGATAGGTACACATACAGTCCCACGTATAATAGTAGGTTTTTAAAAACTTATAAATATTGGGCAGCACCTGTGGCTCAGTGAGTAGGGCCACTGAGCCCCATATACCGAGGGTGGTGGGGTCGAACCTGGCCCCAGCCAAATGGCAACAACAACAATAAAAATTTGAAAAATAATAATAATAAAAACCTATAAATATGTGTTCTCTAATTTGCTTTTCCTCTGTCTGTATGTGAGCTGGACCTGTGGATTTAGATCTTCTTTGTTGTCAGATCCACCTTTTTCTTTTAACCTCTGTATACTTCAGATGAATGTATTCTAGTTTATGTAAGTGTTCCTCTTCAGATAAAAATTCGTTTTCAATGTCTTTTTTCAAATAAGAAGAAAGTCGTACTCTGTCCATAAAAGCTAAAGCAGAGCAGGCACGGTGGCTCACTGCTGGTGGTCCCAGCTACTCCTGAGGCTGGGCAGGAAGGCCACCAGAGCCCACAAGTTGGAGGTTGCCGTGAGCTGCGATGTCCCCACTGTACTTAGCCTGGGCAACAGAGTGAGAATCCCCCCAAAATATATAAGTACTGATGATGTAGTGGAAATCTCTGCATGTGCCTGTGTTGCACATGCATATGTAGGCGTATTCTTTACTTGATTTTAAAGTTTGTGTTCATTTTTCATAGCTGTGTACAAGGAGTGTAAGAACCAAAAAGTGGATGAAAGGATTACTCTGCTTCTGTACAGATTTTCCTTGTTTATAATTTACAAAGTAGTCTCTCTTCAGGATGAAGGACCAACAGCAAGAGACCTCCTGGTGCAGTATGCTACTGGGAAGAAGAATTCTAAGAACAAGAAGAGGTTGGAGAAGGCAATGAAAGTCCTCAAGGTGGGGCTTGTATTTGGGAAATGAGATGGGAGTCACTGGACTGCAGGATATGTGGTTTTTAGCCAGAGTTCTTTGAGAATTTAAAATCAGGGTGGTGCCTGTGGCTCAAGGAGTAGGGCACCAGCCCCATATACTGGGGGTGGCAGGTTTGAGCCCGGCCCCGGCCAAAACTGCAAAAAAAGGAGAATTTAAAATCAAGGAGTAGCATTTCCCAAACACTTAGAAATGCTTGACAAATTTTTAAGCACTAGTTCCTTAGATGGATACATGTAATCAGCTCTAGGAAAATGCGTGACTTGAATTAATTTGATTAAACTCACTTTTCACTTGTTCTGATTACAGTGGCTTATATTAGAGTGTCTTTCTTGAACATGTTTGAAGTTTTGTAAGGATTATTCTGAAAATCATTAATTTGGGCCTTGTGTGTTTTTTGATGTTTGAGGGATTTTCTAAATTCCTCTAAGTCTTCACAGGTGCTAATAACTGTAACATACCCAAGGTTTAGTCTCGGGATTAATCTTAAAAGGCAAAAGTCAACTTTTGTTTTTCCAGTTGAAAGAAAGGTTTTTGGAACAAATATATTTTTTTCTTTTTAAATAATCTAATGGACTTCATAAAAGCCTTTAGCACATTAGCACATTAGCACATTAAATTCTAAGGGCATGATCAGTGTAACTCAGATTGGAAATGTTTCTCTTCTCCCTGTCTTTCAGAAACAAAAGAAGAAGAAAAAACCAGAAGTGTTTAATTTTTCAGCGATTCACTTGATTCATGATCCCCAAGGTATTAGAATTCTGCCTTCCCACATTCTTTGTTGGCTTTACTTGTGTCTGTTTTGTTTTCTGTTTTCAGGGTTGTCAGGGCATCTGTGTATCAGATCCCTGGCACTTAATAGACAATCAGTGAGTGCTTAATTATTACTAGATGGTTGTAATCTAGAGAATTATGTATTTTTTTTTTTCCTTTTTGGGGGGACAAAGTCTCACTCTGTTGCCCTGGGTGGAGTGCCATGGTATTATAGCTCCCAGCAACCTCAAATTCTTGGGCTCAAGCAATCCTTCTACTTCAGCTTCCACTGTAACTGGGACTATCGGCACCCGCCACCACACCAGGCTACTTTTTCTATTTTTGGTGGAGATGGGGTCTCAGTCTTGCTCAGGCTGGTCTTGAACTTCTAAACTCAGGCAATCCACCTGCCATGGCCTCCCAGAGTGCTAGGATTAGAGGGATAAGCCACTGTGCCCGGCCAAGAATTATATTCCTAAGCAATGATTCCCAGTTTACAAGAAAATAAGAAAAATGTGGAACAGGTTTTTCTGAGATTCACATCTTTCATAACACAATATTAGTGCATTGTACTTGACCAAATATTGACTACCTTTGTTGTTTTTCTTTTTTTTTAAGTATTCTGTGAAAGAAAAAGAAAAGTCTGAGAAATCCTGTTCTAGAACACTAGTTCTCAGACTAAGCTATACTTTGGAGTCACCTGTGGATTTGTGCACTGACACTGTTACCCCAGAGACGGGTGTGTGGGTGTGCTGTGGCTGGGTGTCGGCACTGGGGTAGGCAGCTGTGATGACCTCTCTCTAGACGTGTGCTTTTCAGGCTTTAATGTGTGTGCAGATTCTGGGGGGCCTGAGATCCTGCATTTCTAAGGCGTTCCCAGCAGCTGTAGGTCTGTGGCCCACCCTTTCAGAGGCAGGCCCCAGAAAACTGTGAGGCAGAGCGCCTGTCAAGTACTTAGATGCTGGTGCTGACCACTGGGGACGCGCTGAGACTTTGGGCACCATTAAAGGTGTCTTCACCTGTGTGTGAATCTTTTCTCTGATTTAACTACTTTTACTACGCCTGTTAATGCTGATTTTGTACAGACCGTGGCCTTATAGTTTATTTCTGTGGTCTTCTCCTTTCCAGATTTTGCAGAAAAACTACTAAAGCAGCTGGAGAGCTCTAAGGAGAGGTTTGAAGTGAAGATGATGCTCATGAACCTCATCTCCAGATTAGTAGGAATTCATGAGGTTTGGGTTACATTGTGCTTCTCTTGGTGAATATTAGAAGTAGAGTTAATCTTGGTAAAGGCAAGAACAGTGAATAGAACAGTGGCATAATTTTATCCCCCAAATGTTTAGACCGGTACAGTTCATAGAAGAATAAAATCTCTGAGAATAGCTATTTATATTACTTTGTTTTCATTGCAATTAAGTGTGTTTTGTACATGGTCAGTTTTCGGACAGGGTATTTATGTTTGGCTTCTCTGCTTTCTTTCTGTGGACTCTGCTTGATATCCATGTTTTCCTGAGCCAAACAAAGCACATGTTTCATTGACTATTGCTACATCAGACTGTGCTTGGTCCTTCTTGGCTTTCCTGTTTTCCAGATCCTTCTACTAGGAAACTGTCATGTTTGGAAGCTGAATTCTCTGGTTATTTATTTTATATTAAATTAGATTGGAGAGCTCCGTGATAGCATGTATTTGTATACATATGGGAACTTCACGTGTGCTCTTAAACCAGGTGCCACTATATAAAAAGAGATGCTCCAGAATTTAGGCCAATAAGGAATGACCACTGATGTTTTTCTCTCTTGTTTTTTTTTTTTGCAGTTTTTGGCTGGGGCTGGGTTTGAACCCGCCACCTCCGGCATATGGGGCTGGTGCCTTACTCCATTGAGCCAAAGGGGCCGCCTTGTTTTTGTTTCTTAGTTATTTTTATTTATATATATTTTCTGAGGTAGACCTCTCATTCTGTCTCCTTGGGTAGAGTACCATGGCATCACAGCTCATAGTCAAATTCTTGGGCTCAAGTGACTCTCTTGCCTCAGCCTCCCGAGTATCTGGGACTACAGGTGCCTGCCACCACGCCCAGCTGTTTTTAGAGATGAGGTCTTACTCTGACTCAGGCTGGTCTCAAACTCCTGAGCTCAAGGAATTCTCCCACCTTGGCCTCCCAGAGTGCTAGGATTATAGGCGTGAGCCACCTCATCCAGCTCTCGTTTTAATCTTGTGATGAGCTGCTGTGAACGTCATTTGTATTGATGACTTTGTTATTTTCCTTAAGAATTCTTTCAAATAAGAAAGAAAAACAAGAGGCTGGGCACTGTGGTTCATGTCATAAATCCCAGCACTTTGGAAATCAAGAGTTTGGGATAGTCTAGGAAACACAGAAAGACACCATCTCTCCAAAAAGTAAGATAAATTAGCTGGGCATGGTGACACACTGTTGTCCCAAGTACTCTACAGGTTCAGGCAGGAGAATCACTTGAGTCCAGGAGTCCAAGGCTGCAGGGAACTGTGATTGCACCAAGCACTCAGCCTAGTCAACAGAGTGAGACCCTACCTCAAGTTTTAGAAAAGTAAAATAGGCTTGTTTATTGAAAAAATAACCAAACAATATAGACATGTAATCAGGTCAAAAATGAAAACACATACAAATGAAAGTACTTGTGTTTCTCTAAGAAAAACCAGTTACGGCCGGGAATGGTGGCTCAGGCTTGTAATCCTAGCACCCTGGGAGGCCAAGGCGGGTGGATTGCTCTGAGCTCAGGTTCGAGACCAGCAGGAGCCAGAGTGAGGCCCCGTCTCTACTAAAATAAAGCCGGCATTCTGGCAGGTACCTGTAGTCCCAGCTACTTGGGAGGCTGAGGCAAGAGAATTGCTTAAGCCTAATGAGTTGGAGGTTGTTGTGAGCTGTGACACCACGGTATTCTACTGAGGGCCACAAAGTGAGACTCTGTCTCAATAAAAAATAAAGAAAAAAAGAAAGAAAGAAAAAGCAGACTACACTGCCTTTCTCTGAGCTGTGGTCCCAGTATGGGATCATGGGTCAGCTCTTGTTATATTTGTGCGGTAATTTCATTAAGACCTGAGTTCGAACTTAGGAGGAAAGGAAGAGTAATTTATGTAATTTAAGCATAGTTTGAGAGAATGGTAGTGGGGTTTCACACTGACTAAAATTGGATATTCAACTTTATATTGAACCAAAATCTTCTATTACTTCTCAATGGCCCATCCTACTTTTGCTCTATAGCTCAAATAGAAAAAATTAATTTATTCCCACATGATGAAAATTAAAAAAAAAAAAAAAAATGGCCCATTTCCAAAATTTCTTCTCTTGAAGTTAAACATTACCAATTTCCTTGATAACTAGGCCTGGTCACCTTTGTCTAGGCAGACTCCAGACTGTGTGTTTTCTCTTTAAAATCCAGAGCACAGAGTAATTCCATTATGTGGGTGGACTGGGACACAGTGATAAAACGGGGAGTGGGTGTTTTGGTGGTTAAATGGTATGAGGTGCTGTGCAGATTTGAATTACTAATTTGTCCCTTGTGTGGGAGCCTGGATATCAGTGCTGTTGCCTTTCTGTAATCCCCTCTCTCTTAGAACACTAAAAGGTCAGTTCAGCAGCCACACCAATTTTTAGGAGAATGTTACACTTTGTTTATCTCTCCTTCCCCTAATTCTGTGAACACTTTCTTCCTCCTGCACACAGTAAGGAGAGTAGCACAGCCTCATTTAAGAGAGTTCCGGTCCTTGGAATTCATGTCCATTCTTTCCTTGGAACTCATGACAGTAGGCTACATACAGCATGGTGGAAGGCAGAGATGCAACAGGTTAGGTTTGCTGTAAATTACCAAGATGAAATGTTTCAGCTGGCAGTATCTCCTCTAGAAAAGCAGTTTAAAACATTCTTCAATCTTAGGAGGCTTGGTAATTTTTTTTATTGGTCAAATTTTGAGGAGGAAACCAGAGAAAAAATACTTGTCCTTCTAATCAGCATTTTGTCTTTTTGCTAGTTTCACTCTTTTCTAATGAATGATCATATAGCAATCTAAGTGTTTTGAGTCATTCTGGGACATAATTGCTTACTGAGAAAAAAACAAAAGTGAAAAATGATTCTCAATTAGTCGCTTTTAGTGATAAAATTGCATTGTGGAGCAATGAAACTTCACAGTGCTGGTTGTATCACTATTAAAGTCTGTGTTCTCTCCACAGCTTTTCCTTTTCAACTTCTATCCTTTTGTGCAAAGATTTCTGCAGCCCCACCAAAGAGGTAAGCCACCCACTTGCCCTGTTCCTTTGTTGGCTTTGGCAGTAGGATAAATATTCAAGTCCTTTGTTCTGGAATCATTAAAGGCAGAGTGAGGAGCAATGTGGGAGAGAAGCCCTTCTGGTTTCTTTCTAGGGTCTGCCACGGCCAAGCTTTAAGAAATCATTGTTGTTTTAAAAAAACAAAAAAACCCCAATAACAACAAAAAGTTGGTTTCTCAAAGCAAATCTTTTAGTAATACCATACATACTTCTGGAAAATTCTAAAAAAAGAAGTTTGATCTCTTACTATACCTTTGTAATAGATAGCAGGATTTTATCTTATTCTCGTTGACGTCAATTAAAAACAATATAAAAGCAGGTAAGAAAAGATGGTTGTTGTTGCCTTTGAACTTGAACCAAAGTAGAAAGGAAACCAACACGTACTGAGGATGTAACATGAGCAGGCACTGTGCTGAGTGCTTTATACACATCGTGTCACCTGATCGTCACGTCAGTCTTTTGAGATCCAGAAAGAAAGAAAGAAAGAAACCCCACCAGGGTCCCTCAGCAAATACAAGGCAAATCAGGATTCACTTTACTTTTTACTTTTGCCAAAGACCTGTTCCTTACATTGTGCTGCTCCTTTGGAGGAAGAGCGAGTGTGTATTTGTGGTTATTCATTTATTTATTCTACCAGTATTTATTTAATGATTCTTATGCTGGGCGCTGCATTAGACACTAAGAATTCAACAGTGGACATAAAGCAAAACCCTTCCCCTCAGAGAGCTTACAGTCGACAGGGAGATAGAGACAGTTTTATATGTAAATGTCCAGGTAAAGGTAAGTGTTTTTAAGAAAAAGGAAGTGGTAAGAAGAACGGAGTGTTGGGTGGGTTCTGGTTTAGATTGTGTGACCTACTGATAAGGCAGCAGTGGAGCAGGTGAGCTTGGAGGCAGCAGACATCCAGGTGTGCGTGTGCCCAGCCAAGCGGCCGCTAGAGCAGTGAGGCTAGAATGGCCTGTGGTGCTTACTGCAGTCCCAGCAGTCCCAAGAGGCAGGACAGTTAACTCACCGCGACCTTTCTGATCTCTTGCACTTTCAGAAGTAACAAAGATTCTCCTGTTTGCTGCACAAGCATCTCATCACCTGGTACCTCCAGAGGTGAGAACTCGTACCGACTGCTGGGTCTCCTGCACGGATAGCAGTGTTAGCGATAAGTGTGTCGGAGTCACTTCCCCACAGGGCTTGCTTTTCTTTATAAGTGAGTAAAAGAGACACAAAGTCTTAAGGAGATAGACCCAGAACTTGAGCTGTACAGCTCACAAAAAGTAAGGTTTCTCATGGACAAGTTGTCGAGAATTCTGATTTTGTTTAATAGTCAAATTTTATGACTGGGGGGATGTCAAGAATATTAGTATGTTTATAGTGATTATTTTTCAAAGCTTATAGTTCCTTTCTCTGATTAAAATACCACTGGATTATCTTTTTTGTCAAATAAGTGATTTCCTCTATATTTTTAAACGATGTTAACAGAGAATATAAAATTTAACCTGAGGACGGCCGAGAACATGGAACTCATAAGTGGAGTATTTTCACTCTTGATTCCTCCAACTCCCTAAGGTGGAGAGCTGTTTCTCCCTGTGAATAATCTATTGTCCTTTCATCCTCAAGTGTCTGAGTTGGGGCAGGCATTTATTTTTCCAGCACTCATTTCTTCTTTTGTTCCCAATTCAGATCATTCATTCACTGCTCATGACTGTGGCCAACAATTTTGTTACTGACAAGAACTCCGGGGAAGTCATGACCGTAGGGTACGTATGGCATGGTCAGAGGCAGAAGTGTCGGTGACAGATTCGGTTTGCTGCATTACCAAGATAAAGCGTCTCAGCTGGCAGTACCACTCTAGAAAAGCAGTTTAAATATTCTTTAATCTTAGGAGTTTTGGTAATTTTTTTGTCAGAATTTTGTGGAGGGAACCAGAGAAAAGATACTTGTCCCTCTAATCTACATTTTGGTTTTCTGCTCGTTTCATTCTTCCTAAATAGCAAGCTAAGTATTTTTCTCTTATCTCCCTCTCTGAACTCATGTCTTACCCATTTGTCCTGGTATAATAGAATAGCACAGACTGGAGAATTTATAAAGAAAATAAATTTATTTGACTCACAATCGCGGAGGCTGGGAAGTTCAAGGGCATCTGGTAAGGGCTTCTATGCTGTGTCATTGGCAGAAGGCGTAAGAAGGGTGAGACAGTGTGAGAACAAGACAGGGTCAAATTAGTTTTGTAAGAACCCACAATAAGGAGCCTGCTGCCATGACATTAGGCCTAATCGCCTAATAGACCTGCCTCTTAATCCTCTTACAATGGCAGTTGAGTTTCAACATGAGTTTTGGAAGGGACATTCAAACCATAGCTTCCTGGAACAAATGATGTATTATAGAATCACTTTTATTCTAGGCTAGGTCAGTGGCTATTTGATTAAATCACAACAGTAAGTGTAAGTGTGGGTTTAAAGATTGCTCTGTCCTGATAAGTAAATGAAATGCTGAACAGTCACTTTTCACCTCCCTTGGAAAATATTGTTGGTCTAACAGCCCTAAAGACCTTTAGCCTTTCTTATTTCAGTCATTGCTGTCATGATTCAATGTCCCAGACACTGCTCCATGTTCCACTGGTACAGGACATGGCAGTGACTGTGGAGTAGAAACCCTCAAAAGCCAGCCCCCTTACACTTGCTACCATGCGAGACCTAAGCCAAATAGAACCCAAAATATTCCTTGTGATTTGATTTTTTTTTTTAGAAAAACTTCTTAAGGGCTCGGTGCCTGTGGCTCAGAGGGCTAAGGCGCCAGCCACGAACACCTGAGCTGGCGGGTTTGAATCCAGCCCCCCGGGCCCGCCAGACAACAGTGACGGCTGCAACCAAAAAATGGCCGGGCGCCTGTAGTTGTGGCAGGCGCCTGTAGTTCCAGCTACTTGGGAGGCGGTGGCAGGAGACTCACTTGAGCCCAGGAATTGGAGGTTGCTGTGAGCTGTGATGCCACAGCACTCTATGCAGGGTGACAGCTTGAGGCTCTGTCTCAAAAAAAAAAAAAACAACTTCTTAAGATGAACACCATAGAATAGCTGCTTTGAGTTTTTTAAAATTTATTTTTTCATTTCTAGAATCAATGCTATAAAAGAGATAACAGCTCGATGTCCTCTAGCCATGACTGAGGAGCTTCTTCAAGACCTGGCTCAGTATAAAACACACAAAGATAAGAGTAAGTTGTGTGTCACACTATAGACCAGTGGTTCTCAACCTGTGGGTTGCGACCCCTTTGTAACAATGAAAATACATCGCGGCATTAGGAAGGTTGAGAACCACTGCTGTAGACCAAAGAGTATAGCACGACTCATTTTTACCTCACTATGCTCTTGTGCTAGAATTTCTGATTGAAGACACTATTTTACAGATGTAATGATGTCTGCTAGAACTTTGATTCAGCTCTTCAGATCGCTGAATCCTCAGATGCTGCAGAAGAAATTCCGGGTAGGTCAGACATTCTTATAGTCTAAAGGTCGAAAGGTCATGGTCTCAAAAGGTGAGAGTAATTTCCTACAATTTGAGTTTTAGTATTTGTGATGCTTCCCTGGTGAGTCTGATGAAGCACAGACTTGTACTCTTTAAGCTTAGAGTACCAGTCATTGAAGTGTCTGAGTCCTGAATGTTTGTGGCACATACTCTGTAATGGGGGCTAAGTCTTAAAGGCCTAACAGACTACTTCAGCTGAAAGTTTTTGACATCATGAACAGATTCTCAGACATCACTAGGCACCCGAGGCCAGTACTGTGGACAGGGTATTCCCCAGCCAGGTACTACTTCCATTAAGTCTGGAGGGAGGAGGGATGCTTGTATGCAACAGAGAGATTTTATTTTCAAGACTTAGAAAATGAGAGCAGGCTGGGCACAGTGGCTAACACTGGAGAGGCTGAGGTGGGAAGGTTGGTTGAGGTCAAGAGCTCAAGACCAGCCTGAGTAAGAACAAGACCCTGTCTCTACAAAAAATGCAAATAGTAGCCAGGCATGGTGATGCATGCCTATAGTCTCAGTTGCTGGGGGTCTGAGGCAAGAGGATTGCTTGAGTTCTGGAGTTTGAGGTTGTGGTGACCTTCGATGATGTCGCTGCACTCTAGCCCAGGCTACAGAGTGAGACCCAGTCTCAAGAAAAAAGAAAAAGAAAAATTGGACAGTTATTCTCTAATAATTACAAATTTCTTGATCTAGATCAGAAGAAAATAATGGACAGATTTCTGGCTAATGAATTTACTTTGATTTGAAACATAAGCAGACTGTTGTTGGCATTTGATTTCTGCTGTTCTTAAGGTGCTCCCTTCTGAATTCGTAACCTTGGAAGGCACCTTTCATGATTAAGGTTTTGCAATTTCTTCTCCTTTAGGGCAAGCCTACCGAGGCCTCCATAGAAGCAAGAGTACAAGAATATGGTGAATTAGATGCTAAAGATTACATTCCAGGAGCAGAAGTTCTGGAAGTTGAGAAGGAAGAGAATGCTGAAAATGATGAAGGTTCATATTTATTTCACCATGATTCAGGGCAAAATCACTCCAGCTGTATCTTCGTTGACCTGTAGATTTTTATGATGTTTGGACATTCATTCAGCAGATGCTTACTGAGCCAGGGCTTCGTGCTGAACACTTTACCAGCGCTGGGCATCACTGGAGCACGGTTACTGCTCTCAGGGAGCTTATATTCCAGTACGGGAGATGCCTCTTCAAGTCCTTCAGGGTGGCTGCCCCAATTCAGGGACATGCTGTTTGGCACTTGAGAAAGATGACATCTTGGCTAAAGAGGCTAACATGGCTAAAGATGTTATCTTTCTCAAGTCTTCTTCCCCTTTGGCCATTCATTATTTCAGCAAAGCTTTCTTGGCATTAGCCATGGTCAGTGCAAAGATGAATGATACTATTCCTGCTCTGGAGGGCCTTTCATAAAGAGCTGAGGAATAGAAGTGTCAATGGAATTTATGACCAGAGAGGGGCATACAGGCAGGACAGCAGTCAGAAGTGAGACCAAAAAAGGGCTTTAGCAAGCTGGTGACCAGCGAGTCAGCGATGGTAGAATAGTAGACAGCTTCCAGGCAAAGTGTGAGCAGTGTCCTAAAAGATTTGGGAAATTACTAGTGTAGAGAATACAAGGTGGTGGGGGGACATAGCAAGATGGGAGGCCAGAGGTAGAGGTGGATCCTTAAGTATCAGTGCTTATGTGCATGGTAGACCACAGAGCTGGGGCTTTGTCTCAGAAATAATAGAAGCCACCAAAAGATTACAGGGACTGACGTGGAAAGCGTGCTGTTGTGGCCCCATTGAGAAGCCCGCTAACCTCTTCTTGAGGTATCTACAGGGTTCTGTCACATCCAGAATCTTGTAGCTCAGTTCTCTGAATGACCGTGCTAGTTTTTCACACGTGGATAGGCATGCTTAGACAAGTCACGTGCTTTCTGTGTGGTCAAGGTGAATGTGCAAGTCATTTTTGATGGACACCGTCAGCTTAGTGAACAGAGTATGGGCCCAGCGTGAGATGTGAACCTCCTGGGTTCAGTACAGGCTGTCTTCTAGCAGAGTGGCCCAGGGCATATAACTTGGCCTGGAGAGGCCTGGAGATTGAGAGAGAGTGATTATAAGGGTTTGAGTCACAGAAGAAACTTAGTGCATATTCCCCATTCCTTAAATAATCTTGTTACAGCTTTTTAAACAACAACTACTGCTCAGTTCTTGGTCAGTAGAGTAATTCACAGTTCATTACTGTACTTTCCTGTTGCTTGGTTTATCTCCGCTTGTGTAAGTGCTCAGAGTGGCAGAAGTAACAGTGTGTGCTGTTTCACGCAGCCGGTTGGGAAAGTGCCAGTCTCAGTGAGGACGAGGAGGAGGCCGATGGGGAATGGGTTGATGTGCACCACTCTTCTGATGAAGAACAGCAAGAAATTGTAAGTCTTAAAATTATTTTATTTTACCAGTTTGTCACTCTGGTGTTTGTTAAGATGCAGTCTGTGCTTGGCCTTGTTGGGAAACTGTCAGTAACACTTGAATGGCTAAGCTCGCCCTTGAGCTACAGCTGTTGAAGCCCCTGTGTGTGCCTTCAAGTCCAGGAAGCTGGAGAGCATGCCGGTGGAGGAGCGGAGAGCCAAAGCTGCAGCCGTCAGCACTAGTCGAGTTTTAACTCAGGAAGACTTCCAGAAAATCCGCCTGGCCCAGATGAAGAAAGAGCTTGATGCTGCCCCCGGGAAATCCCAAAAGAGGAAATATATTGAAATAGACAGTGATGAGGAGACCAGGTAAAACGGCACCTCCACCGGCTCTTCCATCTGCTCGTGTGGTGACGAAGGCATTAGGGAAAGGAGTTCCACTTTTATTTTATTGTATTTTTCCCTCACCCCAGGGGCGAATTGCTTTCTCTTCGGGACATTGAACACCTTCATAAAAAGCCAAAGTCTGATAAGGAGACAAGATTGGCAACTGCAATGGTGAGTGAGGTTCATCGTTCCTGGTTCCTTAAACAGAAAGCCGGTGCAATGAAATGTCATCCAGAGTGCATACAGCCACAGGGTGGCGCTGTTCTTAATGTTTTAAATAAAGGCACAGTTAACATAGAGTTTGGTGCACAGGGGCCGGTGTGCAGTTAGATGAGTTTAAACACCTTTATGTAAGATATAACCATCCAATCAGGTAGCAGAGCGTGGAGAGGCAGTGTCACATGGTGGTGGTCTGGGGAGGCTTGGTACCACCTCAGAGCTCAGAGACGTGCAGGGGAGGGCTTACGCTCCACAGTGAAGAGCCCAAGGCGTCTGTCTCTGGCTGGGACTGTGGCGACTCATGTCTGGCTTCACTTTCTGTTTTAGACACCCACCGTGACAGCCCCACCTCAGCCTCTGCCTTCCATTTGTACTGAACCCTGTTCTGTACAACAGACCCATCCTTTCTCCTCCACACCTCTGTGCAGTATCCTTACTTCCTGAAGAGCTTTGCCCCGCCCTGCCCTTCCCTCACCATGGCTGCCGCAGCCTGCAAAAACAACAGCTTATTTGGCTTCGGGAAGCTCCTCTGACCTTGGCGGGCTGAATTGTGACCTTTCTTCCACCGAACTTCCCTTGCTCCATTATTATACTCCTGGTCAGCTCTTAGCCCTTGGGCAGAGTACCAGGGAGCAAGGACAGTATTCTGTCTGTCTTGTGTCCTTGGGATGTGGCACAGAGGAGATGTGGGTGTGTTGATTATGCTCTCTGAAGTGTGTTGTTTAATAAGAAATGTCAAACTTTTGTGCTGATAGGCTGGAAAGACAGATCGGAAAGAATTTGTAAGGAAGAAAACAAAAATAAATCCATTTTCCAGTTCCACAAATAAAGAGAAGAAAAAACAGAAGAACTTTATGATGATGCGGTATAGCCAGAATGTCCGGTCAAAAAATAAGCGTTCCTTCCGAGAAAAGCAGGTGAGCTACACTTGAAGCTGGGGTGGCAAGACTAGCGCCATAAAGACCGTTTACGCTTGCCATGGAGTTGTGCCTTCTGGGTTTGTCTTGGGGTTAATGAGACCATTGCTGGAGGGCAGGGAACGGGGGAAGTAGTCAGGGCCTGTAACTCTGCATGTCATTTGGTTGAGACTCAGTTGTGTGACCAGAAGCGAGTCCCATTTTATCCTCTATAAAAGTAAAAGAGTACAAGCGAGATCATTTCCGAGGTCCCTCCCATGTTAAATTCCCATGTTAAAATTGACTGGGTACAGTGGCTTGCATCTGAGGCTCCCGTCTGGGAAGGTGAAGCAGGAGGATTGCTTGAGATCAGGAGTTCAAGACCAGTTCAGCAAGAGCAAGACCCCATCTCAGCCAAAAATAGAAAAAATTAGCTGGGTGGAGTGGCGTGCACCTATAGTCGCAGCTACCTGGGAAGCTGAGGCAGGAGGTTCTCTTCAGCCCGGAGTTTGAGGTTGATGCCACTGCACTCTCACCAGGTGATGGAGTGAGACTGGGTTTCATAAACATAAAATAATAAAATAAAATCTTCTGACGCTTAACCTATGAAATATGCTATCAAAATTAATTGAACAATTTTTAATGCCTATTTTGTGGTTAGTACTTTTCAACAGTCATTGTCGTCATTCTTCTTGTATATATATTTCTGCAAAGCCTCTTGTTTACAGGCCTTTCAAATTTCATTTCATCCATTTGTAGCCTTTGGACAGTAATCCTGTGCCATATAGGTGGCTTGATTATTTCAGTAATTCATTGTATTAAGGCATATTTAGGCTTTTGTATCTTCCTGTGCTGGGAGGATAACAGGGTGTATCTAAATGTCCTTCTGAAGCATCTCCAGGAAATGAGCTCCTGGCTAAGTAGTCCCACATGCTAAGCTCATGGTTCCCAGTGTTTCTAGGTAGCTAGCCAGCCAAAGACAAGCCCTCAGGATGGAATGTAATGGCCAGCTTTCCAGGGTAGTGCAGGGTCTGTGTGTGGGTTCCATAACAGTCGGTACTACCTGAACTACGGTACCATTTAAACTCTGCCTGTCTGTTTATTTAAGCTTTGGGGTTCTAAACCATGTTCAACAACATCATTTAAATAATAAATTCACGGCATTTCTATTTATTTATTTATATATTTATTTTTTTTTTATCAAATCATAAACACATAGATCATGTATACATTAATGCACTTGTAGGGTACAATGTGCTGATTTCATATATAATTAGGAATGCTTACATCACACTGGTTAATATATACCTCATCTCGTTTACTTAGTTATTGTGTTAAACATTTATAGTCTATACTAATAGATCGGACATGTACCCTTGCATTACGCACCATTGGTGTGATCCCACCATTCACCCTCCCCCATCTGACATCCCCCTCCCTTCCCATCCCTCCTTCCTCCGTCCTTGAACATGGGTCATAGTTGTGATCTATTCTTCAAGTGAAAGAGTGAGTGATTGTAAATTGGTTTCATAATAGTACATTTTTTTTTAAAGACAGTTTTACTTTGTCTTTCTTGGTAGACTGCTGTGATGTCATAGCTCACAGCAACCTCAAACTCTTCTGCTCAAGTGATCCTCTGGCTTCAGCCTCCCAAGTAATTGGGACTACAAGCACCTACCACCATGCCTGGCTAATATTTTTTGTTTTTAGTAGGGATGGGTCTCACTTTTGCTCAGGCTGGTTTCAAACTCCTGAGCTCAAGTGATCTTCCTACCTTGGTCTCCCAGAGTATTAGGATTATGGGTTTGAGCCACCTCACCTGGGCAGGTGCCAGCATTTTTAGATAGAGGTTATTGAAATTGGGGCAAGAGGAAAGGTGCCATTTAAGTTCTTTTTTTTTTTTTTTTAAGAGACTGGGTCTTGCTCTGTCATTGGGCAGTACTGTGCTCATAGCTCACGGCAGCCTTGACCTCCTGTACTGACGCTGTCTCCCTACCTTGGCCTCCCAAGTAGCTGGGAATGCAGGTGTGCATCACTGTGCCCAGCTAAGATTTTAAAGAGATAAGGGGGAGGGTGAATGTTGGGATCACACCAATGGTGCGATCAGCCTCAGCCCTGAGCCAGAGCGAGACCCCATCTCTGGAAAAAAAAAAAAAAATAGTTGGGCATTGTGGTGGGCACGTGTAGTCTCAGCTACTTGGGAGGCTGAGGTAAGAGAATCACTTGAGCCCAAGAGTCTGAGGTTGCTGTGAGCTCTGATGCCACAGCACTCTACTGAGGGTGAGAAAGTGAGACTCTATCTCAGATACATAGATAGTTAGAGTCTTGCTGTATTGCCTAGGCTCATCTCAAATTCCTGGTCTCAAGTGATCCTCCTGCCTTAACCTCTCTGGTAGCTGTAATTATAGGTATAAGCCACCACACCTGGCTTTCATTTAAGTACTCTAAATTTTGCCACATTCTCTTGAATTTCTGGTTTAATTGACTTTAGTCTGTTTGTCTATCCTTTACTGGCCATTAGTAACATATCAAGGTTAAGGAAATCGTAATCACCCAGTCCTGCGGGCCCTGCTGCAAGTTGGGTTTTATGTGACTTTGCTACACGTTAGCTAATGCATTCCCCACACGTTAGCTAATGCATTCCCCACCCCAACTTCCTCTTTTTTGGCAGGATGGAAGTGCCCTGCTTTGTTCCTTGTTAGCGCTTCAGAGTCACAAAATATCTCTCCCTAAGATTGAGAAATTTTTTATTTAAGGGTAAACTAAGAGTCATTAGGCATTTGCATTTACTGATTTAGGAATGCTTTTTTCTTTTTCTCCAGTTTTCTTGCCTATTGGAACCTAAAATTATTAGAATTTATATGTGTCTTTCCTTGCCCTGTGTTTTCATCAAGATCTCTCTGTTATAGTACAGAGAGTTCCTGGTTCCTAATTTTCTCTACTCTCTTCATGTTAGACCAGCACTGTGCTATAGAAATATAATATGAACCACATAGACAATTTTTATATAAGAAAATAAAGGGAAGATGAAATTAAATTTTTAAAATATACCTTATTTAACCCAGTATTTCCAAAAATAGTATCATTTCAACACATAAGAATTATTAATGAAATGTTCTGCATTCTTACTTTTGAACTCATGGAAGTCCAACATGTCCTTTACATGTCTCAGGCTGGGCCAGCCACATTTCAGATGCCTGGTAGCTGTGCGTGGTTGGTGGCTTCCGTGTTGGACAGCTCAAGTGTAGAACATTCCCAAAACTGTCCCATGGAAAGGAGCATCACGCTTCACATTCCCCATCTAACCTCAGCCGTATTTTACTGTCTTAAACAAAAAGACTTACATGGTTTAAAAGTATGCATGAGGTCTTACTGTAAATGGTAGAATATAAAGAGGTGAGTTGGGATGAAACGAGAGTAGGAGAGTGAGGCACGTGGTAGGGAGGCAGCCTGTAGAAAGATGGGGCAGGTGCATCTGAAACAAGCAGGTGCCTGTGGGAGTAGCCTGTGCTTTGCTACAAAGTACCAACATTACTAACATGAATAGTTCTTGCCATGTGACTCAACTGTTCCAGAGCTTTCTATGTATTAACTTGTTTAATCAATGTATAACACTGTGAGCGGGTACTGTAATGAAACCTAAGTTTGCAAATAAGAAAATAAGACCATGGATGAGTCTGGGAAATACCTCCTTAGCCCAATTAGGTTAAAATGAAATTGTTAAGTTTTTTTCTGCCTTAAGTATCCCATTATTCTGCCTGTCTACAAAGACATACTGACTCAGGCACAAGCGAAAGACAGTCAATAATTTAAAGTCATAAAATGCAAACAATGTAAACATTAATATATGTTTTTTAACAAAAGAAAAGAAAAATTTTTAACATTTAATGTTAAATGTTAGGGATTTTTTAAAAATGTAGGATGGGTCAGGTGCAGTGGCTTATACCTGTAATTCTAGCACAGGCGTCCTCAAACTTTTTAAACAGGGGGCCAATTCACTGTCCCTCAGACCGTTGGAGGGCCGGACTATAGTTAAAAAAAAAAAAAAAAAAACTATGAACAAATTCCTATGCACACTGCACATATCTTATTTTGAAGTAAAAA
Organism: Arctocebus calabarensis; assembly: GCA_963573935.1. Classification (NCBI taxonomy): domain Eukaryota; kingdom Metazoa; phylum Chordata; class Mammalia; order Primates; family Lorisidae; genus Arctocebus; species Arctocebus calabarensis. Next base: position 2 of record CAUYON010128111.1, on the reverse strand, counting down.
AC
>CAUYON010128110.1:0-33983 GCA_963573935.1 Arctocebus calabarensis | reverse complement strand
CTGTTTCCTCTATTAACTAAGTAGCTAGAACCTCCTGTATTTTCAAACTCTGTCCCCAGGACACAACAAAAAGCTAGAATTAGAAAGATGCCATTTCACACCTAAGAATTAGTCTTTAGAAAGTCAATGTTGCGGCTCGGCACCTGTGGCTCAACGGACTAGGGCGGCAGCCACGTACACCTGAGCTGGTGGGTTCGAATCCAGCCTGGGCCCACCAAACAACAATGACGGCTGCAAACAAAAAATGGCCAGGCGTTGTGGTGGACGCCTGTAGTCCCAGCTGCTTGGGAGGCGGAGGCAAGAGACTCCCTTGAGCCCAGGAATTGGAGGTTGCTGTGAGCTGTAAGGCTTTGTCTCAAAAACAAAAAAAAAAGAAAAGAAAAAGAAAGTCGAGGTTGCTTTGATTCACAGTTTTCCACCATTTCCTTTCTCTTGGCCAAGTATACTTCACTTTATTTAGTCAGTTATTATTTATTTGTTTCATTTTTAAAATAGAGTCTCACTCTATCATCCTCGGTAGAGTATCATGGCATCATAGCTCACAACAACCTCAGACCCCTGGTCTCAAGCAATCCTTCTGCCTCAGCCTCCAGAGCAGCTGGGATTACAGGTGCCCCCTATCCCCCCAAACCAAGGTAGTTTTTCTATTTTTGGCAGAAATGGGGGTCTCACCGTTGCTCAGGCTGGTTTTGAACTTCTGGGCTTAAATGATCCTCCTTCCTCGGCCTCTCAGAGTGCTGGGACTACAGCCATGTAAATGATGACATACTTCACTTTGGTTCGCAGGCTTCCCGACAGGCTCTGCCCTCACTGAACGGGGTGGGTGGCTGTAATCACTGGCTGCTTCCCATTTAAGGCCACAGACCAGAGCCCCGGGAAGGACCTGGACACAGTGAATGCCCAAGACTAAGAATGGAAAGCCCTGAGCAGAGAGGGGACCAACAAGGATATGAGAAACGGGTGTCAGGGAGTGTTCCTCCTGGCAACCCAGCTCTTGGGAGGTTAGTCAGCAATCAGAAAGTATTTTCTTCTGAAAAGAACTTAAACATAAGAAAGACCAGCAGCCTCACCCCCAGGACTCATGTGTCCATTATTTAAACCTCTACCATTTCACCCCTCCATGGATAAAGTGCCACTAATAAGCATCCCTCAGCACCCCAAATAGGGTAATAAATTAAATTTCAGCAGGCACTTCCTGAATTTCTGGTAGTCTCAATGTATTATATGGGTTACATTAATCACAACGTTGTCCCTGCCCCGCCCAAGAGCTCTCCTATTCCAGGTGATAAGGTGACAATTACTGATGACTCTGTATCCACTCAGAGTCACACTCAGTACTTATGGTTGGTGCCGTCCTTCATGCGTTCACCCGGCCGCAGAGGGCCGAGATTCTGAGAGTGCTCTGAGGCCACAGGCTGAAGGGGTCCGTGTTATTTCTGTAACCACTGACTTTGAATGGAGGCTTTTTGTGTGTGCAATTGTCTGTCAGGGCTCCCAGGTGACAGGTGAGAGATGAAATCGCTCTCTCCTTATAGGAACAAGATAATTAAGAATCTCAATCACCTCTCAGTGAGTAGGGCACAGGGCCCCATATACCGAGGGTGGCAGGTTCGATCCCAGGCCCGGCCAAACTGCAACAACGATTAAAAGAATCGCAACCACATATACACTTATTAAGTCATTCGACACTTTCCTGGGTGTGGGATTCAGAAGAGTGTCTCCAATAGTGTAACATGCCTATTTTCAAACCAGGACTGGTCAAATCCAATCCTGATTGACTCCCTGGGGCTGAGAAGGATCTAATTTGCCATTAAATAGACATTCACTCCCCACAGAGACATCCACCCCTACCTGATAACGATTGGGCAATGAAAACAGAGACAGAAAAAATATACCTTTGAATCTTTTACGCCCCACTGTGTGTACGGTCTTTCTCTCATGCATATGAAGTACTGATGGAAAAGATGGATTAGATAACACCTAAACATATTCAATTCATGTGCTTAAATATACAGTAGTGAGAATAACAGAGACAGACTTCAGACCAGTTGTAGTTCCCAATCCCACAGGCGCTCATGGCACCAGGGGTGGCGAACCTGTCTGCCAGCCATGTTCATCCCAAGTCTTCTCTTGTGCATGAAGTTCTTTGGGACAGTCACCCCTATCTTCTGGCACAGGGAGACTAAGCTACTAATGTATCTATAGGAGCTTTCCAGCTGCAGGAGCAGAGTTGTGTTGACACAAGAGAACATAAGCCCAGCAAAGCCAAAAATGTTTATCATGTGGCCCTTTACAGAAAGGGTTCAAACCCCCATGCCATTCTGTGCGGAACAGAACTATACGGCCAACTTCATCTACTGGGTCAATCGTCGCTATTAGACACAAAAAGCCCAACTAAAAAATGAGAAAATTATGTATTCTCAAAAACAAAGTTGGCAGTACCAGAGTTCAAGGTAATTAGGTTTACCGGCCAAATGCCGTCCCCCAGAGCACAGATTCCTACTGTCTGTCCTGACGGCTGCAGACCCCACCGTTCCAGGGTGTCTGTCCCTATTCTCCACGCCACATGAAATGGCAGCGTCCAGAGTGGAGCACACAAACTTCCACATCGTGTGTCCCATTTTGAGAATGAGACAAACCTTCCCAAGACCTCCCAGCAGGTCACACCTTGTGTCATTGGGCAGAATTGTGTAACAGGCCGCTTACCGGGATGCTGAGATCCACTTGCATGGTCAAATCCAATCCCCATTCACTCCCTGAGACCTAGGAAGGATGCGCTTTGCTCTCACGCAGACATCCGCGCCCTACATGATGAAAATGGGGACACATTTTCATCAATTTGCAATGGGGATGCAAACAAGACACAAAAGAAGACACCTGAATAGTTCGCAAAGTCTCTGCAGCCTTTGTCAGCTGAAACCATACATTTTACACATTAAACTGAGCACTAAAACACAGGCTCCGTGAAGGTGGGTCTTCAGGTGAGTGTCCACTTGTTCCCGCTGGTAGCACCGGTGTTAGAACAGCACTTAGCTTGGTGTGGATGCTCCATAAATAAAAATTGATTAAATGACATGAACATAGCTTGAAGGGATGAGGAAAGAGGCAGGACAAGTGTGAATCAAAGGCCACATTCTATAAGCTTTAGTCTGAGCAGTCAAAACAGCCATACAAGGTGACAAGAAAAAATAGTTCCAGGAGAGGACGTGGCAATCCAGCCATGAGGTCATAAAGCTCAAGGCCAGTTAAGTCCACGTAGGTCAGGAGAAATGCCCTTATCTTTGTCACTGTGCGCAGACTAAAGCATCCTGGAAGGAGGGGTGCTCTGCTGGGACGTTTCCCTCTCTCATGACCCCTGCGCTGACAGCAGCCTCCGAGGACCTGTACGGACAGACGATTGGCGCAGTTCTTCTTGAACCAGTGTTTGCCTTGGCCAGCTCCGTGCTCTGTTGTGTCGTTTGCATAGGGATTTAATCATTCGACAGCTTGAGGACTTTCGCCACGTACAGTCACAATCTGTGAGTGTGGGATAAAAGCGTAAACAAGCAGACGTGTGCCCTGCCAGCATGACAGAGAAGGCACCCGGGATGGGCTCCTGGGTCAGGTCACACTCAGCTCCCCCTGAGACCTGCAGAAGGGCCGAGAAGGTAGCCAGGCCGAGAAGGGGAGTGAGGGAGCCCCCAGCGTCGCCGCCCTCAGCACACACCACCCGGCACTCAGACTCTGGATCAGGGAGCAGGTGCCCCGGGGTAGGGCTCAGCCATCTGCCGTGAGGCTGGGCCACCTCCTTCACACTCTCTGAGTGGAGAGACACCATTACCTTTAGGATACTTTCAAAGTAGGCAAAATGAAATAAGCGCTCAAGTATTTCCATTTTATAATGGCTCATAAGTCTAAATTTCTATGAGAATTTTTTTCTCGAAATTCTGTAACTTTATGTTACTGCCCGTGAAATCGCATTCGGAGGCACGAGCGAGGGTCTCAATTTGCAGACATTGTGCAGACGTTGTTTACCGTGAGACTCAGGTCCAATAGTCTTCATTGACTGAGTCTTCAGCACTCAAGTTGGTCATTACTTTGACAAATATTTACTAAGTGGATGACTATTCTGGAGCTGTGGTTTCCCGGGCCCACCCTGTGCATTCTGGGGCTTCAGACCAGTTCATGACCTGTTAGGAACTAGGCCCCACAGCGGGAGGTAGCAACAGGTGGGCCAGGGAGCCAGCTTCCCCTGGGGCTGCAGCCGCTCCCCACCACCCACAGCATCCTCAGTGCCAGGTCCCATCAGATCACGGCAGCTTTAGATTCTCAGCAGTGTGAGACCCTACTGTGAATCGCATATTTGAGGAATCTGGGTTCCAGCTCCTGGTCAGAATCTAATGCCTGAGATGGCGCGTAGGTGGACGCATGATGGATCACGGAGCAGGTGAGTGAAGTTGAAGATTGCATGATGGTGAGTTGAAGAATTCCTTCATCTCAACATGCTAATAACATAAGTAAAGTGCGTAGTAAACATAATGTGCCTGGTTCATCCCAAAGCAACCCCTGCAGCCCCCAGTCCTTGGAAAAATTGTCTTCCATGGAACCATGGCTTCCGTGGAATGGTTCCAGAAAGGTTGGGGCCACTGCTGGAGAGGCCGGACGTGGAGATGACGGTGGAACGGACAAGCCTGACACTGGCTTTGTGGTCCCAGCAGCCCCAGGGGAAGGTCGGTATGAAAGGAATATAAATTATTACTCAACATGATGTGAAGTGTTTTAAAGGCAAAGCAACCTCCCTCTAGGCCTCAGTTTCTACGTGTATGAAAGGTGGGAGTGGGAAAAGTGTGTTTCATAATTAGCCCTGAGGTTAGACGTACCAGCGGCTAATTAGTCTGTGGAGAGGAAGCGGCCCTGAGCAGGGCGGATGAAAGCCGTGCCCTGTGGTGCTGCCTCGGAGGGACACCAGCAGACATGCAAAGCACAGCTGTGCAGCTCATCAAGCTCTAGAAGTCCTGGAATCTGGAGGAGGAGGAGAGTGAGAACCTCTTCCAAGCGCGCCATGTCCAGAGCATCTCAGGAACCAACGGGACTTTGCCAGGCAGCCATTCGCATCTCATAATGTCACATGAAAAAACACATTCGGACTCAGAAGAGGTTGACAGACCGACCTGGCACGGAGCGAGCCTGGAGTACTGGAATCTCAGGGGTCTGATAGACTGGTTGGGTTTTCCAGAAATACAGGTTAGCTGAGTCAGAAGGGTTGTTTCTCCAACCCGTGGTGTCTGGTCATGTGTAAATGGTTCTCAGCCAAGGATGAGCAGGAGAAATCCGTCTTCATCTCCAGGAGTCTCGAATCTAAACCCTGAAAGGCGGGTGTGTTTGGTCAATGAATGATGCTGGCAACAGAAAAGGGGAATGGGGTGGGCTGAGGAGGAGGCCCGCGGGGGAGCGCGCTCGTCTCCTAGAATGGCCTACAAGGTTTGTGGCTGGTAAGACAGCCTGTCCTTACAGCAAGAAGCTTCCCTTTACTAAGCAGAGCAGATGTTCTCGTGAAGTGTGGCTTCTGCCTAGAGAAGGTCACAGCACCTATGTCCTCGCAGGGCTTTAGCCCCCAGAGCCTGATCCCTGGGACAAATGAGGAAAGCTGGGACCCATACGAGGCAGGATTCCAGGCAAGGGTTCCCGATGCCCGAGCTCAATGGCCATGATTTGCACTTTCGGGAAAATGAAGAGAATCTGAGTCCTTTTTATCCCTCCGCCAGTTTAAAAGGATTTTGAGAAAATTTGCCATTTCCCTTTGCTGCCAGGGAATAAACTTCCTTAACAACAGCATCACGCTGCTTGACAATGAAATGAATCTCTGAAAGCCAGTCTATTTGTTAAAACTCTTAAGTGTCCTTAACATTCTGCCATCAATTTTCATTTTTCACTCCATCCTTTCCAAACATCCCTGGGCAGGTGTTTATACAAAAACACCCATTTGGGGGCTATATACTTTTTATTTTTGTGTCTGATATTTCCACCAACACAAATTGCATCAACAAAATATAGATAAATTCTTCACCAGCTACTATTTTCCAAATTCCTTTTATCTGAGAGAAGGCACAATCTTGTCATCACAATTTTCTGCAAGAACTCATAAGGTGTGAGCTGTGGTTTACCCTGAGATTTTAAAATAAATATGCAAAGCACTTATTAAAACAAAAATTTTTTCTTGGCAATTTAGATTTTTCAAGTTGCATTCAGATTTATAATTTTACCTGTTCATGCAACAGCTTAGGAATTTAGCAAGTTGAATACAATTCACTTAAGAAGAAATAGAGGCCCAACAATTCTAAACTATTTAGAAAATTGAGGTCAAAAATGCATAATTTGCTCAAGGCCGCTCATGTACTGTCCAAGAAACTCAGCACTCAGGTTGGGGTAAGTCAGACCGTATCTACAGTGTTGCTTACTTGGAAGAAACAAATGAATCCATAAATAAGCAAATTCAAAATTAACATATGAATACCCTCTCTAATTACTGAGAATAATTATACATCTCACTTAAACCTGACAGAATTTAAGTGGAATGACAGAATTCAGAAAGCAAAAGTAGCATGAGCTGAACATTTAATCCCATAGTTAATATTATTAGTGTATTATTCCTCATTTAGGCCATAAGTGTCTAAAACTGAAAGATTATTCTATTAACTTCTGTGCCCCCAAATCTCTATTAGAGGATTAATTTAAAATGAGAAAAAAGTTCAGTATTTTGAAGCAGTTGTAGACATTGGCTAAGACACCCTCTGTTCCAGAACAATGTGCCATAAGTGCTTATCAAACTGTTTCTGGCCCCACATCAAACAGAAACAAGTCTTTGCAGACCACACTGACTTCAACTTAAACCCTAACTAAGCCATTTGCTAAATGTTTGTATAAGTTCTTAACATGAATTAGTCACTCAGCTTCAATTTCTTCCTTTTGAAATGAGGATAATGATTCCTCCTCCTGGAAACACATGTGATATACTTATAAATATTAGGTACATTTATACTCTACCTCGGTGTGTAGCTAAGCCTCGGGTACCTCTCAGGTATACTGCCCCGTCTTTTATAAGGACCCTAACACAGAAGTGTTGCCTTTCTTGAATGAAAGTCCATTGGTGAAGATTCATTCTATAACGGGCATTGTCCTGATTCTCTACCTGGCTACTGTTATGAGGTCTTAGACCAGTCACCAAGGTCTTCTGGCCTTCCCCTTCTGTATAAGAAGAAGAAAAAATGGAAAGAGGGAATTGGATTTTATGATCTCCACCACCTCTCTCAGCTTCTGGCATTCACTGGTGCAGAATTGGGTGCTCCATTTTCACATGGAGACTTAGTGGGTAAAGAGTTTCTCCGTTTATATCACGCTTTGTGGACATCTAGACTCCATTTCCCATCAGCAAATACGATTTCTGATGGGAAGTGGACTAGTCAGTTGATCTCTGGAGGCCGGGGAGATGGTGTGCACGGATGCCCAGAATGAGACCTGGGGATGTTAAGGGAGAAAGCAGGTGAAGACAGACGGGGACAGAACCGGCTGCAACCTGACACTTCAGCTGAGGGAGCCCCAGTGGGAGACGGGCGGTGACATCTGTGTAAATACGTTGAAGGCCACTGAAGAAGAGACTAAGCAAATAAAACTCGATACTAACTGTGATGGGAAGCGGGTAGATAATTAGCCGATTTGCCCTACCAGGAAATGGTCTCCTCCGATCACCTTCCCCTCTAGCACTGAGTTATCCTGGCCCCAGGGAGGGCCTCTCTCGGCAGAAATCCCTGGTGCATTGGGAATGGAGGTGGGGGCTGGACAGTATGCCTGGAGTTCTAGTTCATGACCCCACATGTTCTTCCCAGTATAGAGCCATCAAATGACATTTTCATTAACTGTCATCCAGGGCACACTATGTGATGGCCACTTCAGGGCCACCAAACATTGTAACACATTCACCCAAAGTGTAATGACTCTGCAGACACAGAGCAGGCCCGTGCCGTTCCAGGCCAAGTGTAGGCTGGAGTAGGGCAGTCGGGGTCTGAACTTGCTCTACGTACTGGCTGCAGGACCCAAGAGGTGGCACTTCTGCCCCCTCCAATGGGATTATTGCCCAAGGGGGGAAATTAAAGGGGAAAGGGTGGGAAGTTCTCGTGAACCCAGCCTGGAAGCTCAGAACACTTCCCCTGCCTCAGCAGAGTGACGTCTGTCTGTGGCCACACTTCAATGCACGGGATGTGGGACGATTTGGCCTGGCTTTGTGACCAGGACCGAGAGGACACTGATGGCATTCGGCTGGTGGCCTTCCCCAGGGGCAGAAGACGGCCTCCTGTAAAGTCAGGCACAGCTGTGGTCACAGGGATGTGTAGAGGGGCCCTTCTCACGTGACACGCCGCACCCCACACAGTCACAGAGGCCTATGTGCAGGCGACACTGAGAACACAAAAGGAGGATGACGAGTTTGCAGCCAGGAATAACCAGCACGTGTCTGACAGAGTAAACAGGGATGGTCGGGCCTGGGGGGCTGGATTTGGGATAGGCCAGGGTGATTTTAGTAAAACACATCTGAAATAAATGCAAAGGGTCTCTTGCCCCACTGCAAATGGAATCTTCTATCAGGTTTTCAAGAGGTCAGAGATGAAAATAAATGACCCGCTCACCACTCCTCAGGGAGCCTCGCAGTCCCCTGCTGCCACTCTGTCCCCAGGCTGCTCTTGGTGCCCTGGTACCAGACAGCTTGCTGGCCTCCTGCATCCCTCCGTAAGTGCCACGGTGCAGGAAAGGTTTCTGGCCGGTTTGCTGCTCTTTCTTTAACACCTAGAACGGGGCCGGCACAGGGGCCAGTGGGCTGCGTCGTACAGGCCGAAGGTCCAGCAGATTACCTGAATGAGACAGTTCCATGTGGAACTGAGCAACACCAACACACAAAGTCAAAACGGAGCCCAAACCTCCTACAGTGAAGAAATGGAAGTTCACGGGGCAGCACCTTCTCCGAGATGACGTAACGAGTTTGTAAATGCAGTGCCGCGCCCTCTCCTGTGCTACAAACGCTACCAAGACATCACGACATCAGTTATAGCGAAAATGATATCAAAGAGATCTTCAGTAATATCAAAAATATTATTTAATGGTAAAAATTTTTAGAAATTTTTGCCTTTTTTACACTTACTATTAAAAAACATCACATTGGTATAATACTCTCATTGGCAAAAGCCATGTGTTGTGAATTGCCACCAAGCTTGATCTGATGTTCTGATGTATTTCCACTTCTGGGGCTGTGTGGCTCATAGAGGAAGCAAATACAGAAGCTAAATGACAGAAAAGGAATGATCAAAATCAACTTAAAGGAATAAGCGCAACTCCCGACGCTCAGGTAGACAACTAGGAAAGCACGGAGTATGAACAAAACACGAGATTCCTCCTAGGGGGGTTCAGTTTCCTTGCACGTCCTAAGAATAGAAAACAAACGTGATTTTTTTTTTCAATTTAGTCAACTATAATAATTTTAAAAAGAGATTAACACAGTTCAGCACTCCCAAAGATGCAAGGAAATAGAACTTATCCTACTGAGATATGACTCATAACCAAATTTGTAATTTTTTCATTTTTGACTTAACATTACCATTTCTAGAAATTCATCTTAAGGAAATAATCGTGGCTGAATAATATGACCCTGTGTGTCTGTATATGTGCGTATGTATGTACAGATAATAAAATACTACATTATACCACATACAAACACACACAAAGGTACCCATGAGATATTTTTAGTGGTCTATCAACAAATTATTGAAAAAAATGCTTCCAGGGAGACAAAACTAAGACAGTAAAGATGGGATGAAAGGCCATATGCTTTATTTTTAAAAGGGCCTTGGTTTCTGTCCTATCTTAGTTATAACTATGCTGTAAAGTCCTTAAAGATTTAGACAATTCTAGGATGTACAGAGATAAAGATACTCCTTAGCCCAGTCCCCCACCTCCTGTGACTAATAACAAGGGCAGAGAGAGAGAGAGAGTTTTTAAACAAACATGATACAACCTGGTAGGTAGGAAATGCTGCAAACTTTCAGAAAAGGCAGATCTATTAAATGAAAGAATGAACCAAATTCTCTGGGCCTCAATTGCCCTATCATCCCGACATGAGGAAGGATGGCCAATGATAGTTGATCTAAGGAAACTTTAAAATTATACTTTATGCATGGAACACAAAAAAACGTTTCATGCAAAGAAACGTATGCTTGAAAATGTCTTTTAGCAATACTTACAAAGGAACAAATTGGCTTACTATTAAAGTTTAATCTGAAATCAGTGTTGAATAATACTACAAATGTAAAGTGAAATGGTTGACAAGATGGGTAATTTAAACCAGAACCCGTGGATAGATCCCACGCCCTGTAATATTGTGACAGTCCGGGATTGATGCTATCAGCTCATGCATCAGGATACCTGCTATGTGACCTTTCTAATTTCTCAGAAAAGGCTCAACTTTTGTTAAAGAAAAATTATACATATAATAGGAGTTACAATCTTAATATACTTAATAATTTTTTATCTTTCTATTAAATGATGTTTACTTATAAGGAAAACAATACTACTACCAATGATTTCCCCCTAGAATCTATTAATATCTCTCAGAATGCAATGACCCAGGGTTCTTTGTACTGCTGGCTTTAAAATCCCTACTCAGAGGCATGGCTGGGACCCCTGCACGGTGGGGTCCAGCAGCCATGTACCCCCCTTGGGGCCCCCTGCAGCACAGGTATCACATTACATCCATAACTTTTGAAATTGCAGAATAGAAAATTGATTCAGGGGCATATGAGTTATTTTTATATCCAAGTGCACATTTTTCTTTCCCAACTATGACTCTGGTTTTCCAGGGGTTGTAGCCGGTTAACATTTCCTTTAAAAGAACTTGTCTAGAATTATTTTCAAGATAATAATTTAAATATAAGTGTGCAGACACCGGGTGTACTTTGATGTGACTAAAACGACGAAGGTCGGTAGTGTGAGAAAAGCCGAAGATGAGAGAACTGTGGGACAGAAAACGTCTGGGCTTCTCTCCACTTACCCTGTCAGGAAGCAATTTACTCATTCATTTATTCATCATTAAGCATATAAATATTCATGAGCATCTTTCAAGGGCAAGGCCGCAATAAGAGCGCACCAGGAGCACAGCAAGGAGCTGACACAGTCCCTGACCTGAAATGCCTCCAGGTCCCACAGGGACAAACGCATCTGAAACGGTGATGAGCTGGCCTGGAGCTTCCCAGGAAGGGTCTGGGCCTTCCAGCTTCTGCTGAAACTTGAGCTAAGCTTGACACTCCTACTCTGTCTTGCCAAGAGAAATGTGTTCCATTGTCTTTGTAAATAAAGTTTTATTGAGAGACTAAATTGACACACAGCCACGCCCATTCCTGCAACATGGTCTGTGCTGCCTCAGTGCTGCAGAGGCTGTAAGGAAACCTGAACTATTTACTATCCAGGAGTACACACACAGAAACAATTACTTACATATTTATTTTCTGTTTTTAAATTATTCCTTTGGGATTCCTGTTAACAACAGCTGAAATTAAAATTCCTTACCATGACATATGAAAACTTTCCTACCATCTTTCTGAACAAACCTAACAAGTCATCCCTATCCTAAAAAAAAAAAAAAATGCCTTTTCCAGATTTTTAGACTTTTTGCCTTTAAAAAAAAAATTATTCTTTAGCATTCTTTAGCTTAAGATGCCCTCCCTCCTTTCCTATATGGACAATTACAATTTAATACTTACATCCAAACTAAATTCATTTCTTTAATGAAGCCCCTTCGTCTTCCAAAAGAGCCTCTCTGATTTCTTTAATTTTGCTTTCTCAACAATCACGATATACCCTGATATTCCTCTTGAGATGTTCTGATTTTTTCCAAATAATCATATTGCTTTTGCTATGATGTTACATTTTTTGGAGTAAAAAATATTCAAACAAAATTAGTAGAGATGAAAACCAAAAATCATCCCAAATAACACTTGTCAAAAATAATTTCCATCAACCATTAGTAAACAACATTTCAGTCATCTCTCTATTCATATTTAGATGAATAAGGAGAAACAGAAATAAATTTTACCAAAAATACACATGCATAACTTAATCACAGTTTGATAAAATATTACTTTAACCTTACTTCCCTTTAGCAGAATATGAAGAAATTAAAATGAAACTGAATGAATTGTTAAATTTTGGAAAGTTGTATGTGATTCTGTGTATGCTGGTATGACAAGCATTTCTAATTTTTATACAATCATTATTCTATTTTAAAAAACATTATGTCTGTGTTTGTTTTATTGGTAAAAACAAATAAATAAAATAGAATAAGAATTTAAAATATACTAAAATATCATAAGAGACTAGAGTATTTGTTATGGTTCAATGTGTCCCCCCGAAAATTCATATGTTGGCACTATAACAGCCAATACCTCAGAATATATTTGACTATAATGTCTTTAGGAAGGTAATTATTATTTTCTATTTTTTAGAGACAAAGTCTCACTTTGTCACCCTCAGTAGAGTGCTGTGGCGTCACAGCTCACAGCAACCTCCACCTCCTGGGCTTGGGTGATTCTCTTGCCTCAGCCTCCCGAGTAGCTGGGACTACAGGCGCCCACCACGATGCCCAGCTATTTTTTTTGTTGCAGTTTGACCAGGGCTGGGTTTGAACCCCACCCTCAGGATATGGGCCCAGTACCCTACTCACTGAGCCACAGGCAACACCCAGGAAGGTAATTATTAATAAGTTAAAATGGGGCTCTTCAGGAGGGCCTTAATCCAAACTAACTATTATCTTTGTGAAAAGAGGAACCTCAGACTTGCAAAGAGGAGCCAGGAGCCCGTGTCCCCAAGGACAGACCAGGAGAACACACGGTCAGAAGGATGCCAAGGAAAGCAGCCCCAGAGCTACACCTGCCAGCACCTCGACCATGGACTTCTGGCCTCCGGAACTGAGAAAATAAATTTCTCTTGTTTGAGCCTCCCAGTCTGTGATATTTTATTATGGAACCCTAGCAAATTAATATATTGTATTAATATTATAACTTCTAATTTTTCCTACCCCTTATCATATTGGTTATCTTATTTCTAGACTGCTGAAATTTAGCTTCTTTATTTTTTATGTCCTCATTTTTAATCATTGTGGGTACATAATAGTTGTCTGCCTTTCTAGGGTACACACTGCTCTTTTGATACAGGCATACAATGCGAATTAATCAAATAAGGGTAGTTGGGGTATCCATGGCCTTGGGCCTTTCTCATTTCTTTTTGTTAGGAACATTCTAATTCTATTCTTCTAGTTATTTTAAACTGTACCCTAACTTACCTTTGCTGACAGTCACTTTGCTGTGCTATCCATGTCTAACTATACTGCTGCACCCATTAAGCACCCCCACTTTATCCCTGTCCCCCACTACCTTCTCAGCCTCTGGTAACCACCACCCTATTCTCTGTCTTCATGAGTCAGTTGTTTTTAATGTTTAGATCCCACATTTTACTTACGGGCTCTCCTATACCCCCGATTTTCACTGTGCTTAGTTAATTTTATATTCACGCTAATTCAATCTTACCATTTGAGGGCGTTGGTTTTTTTTTTTTTTTTTTTTCAGTTTTTGGCCAGGGCTGGGTTTGAACCTGTCACCTCCTGCATATGGGGCCAGCACCCTACGCCTTTGAGCTACAGGCATCACCCCATGTTGTCTTCTCTGTAGAGTTCACGTGATCTGTCTCTTGCTTGACCAGGTGCTGTTGTCCAGTTGTTTTCTAAGAGGTCATTATCTAAGGGGGCTCTGTATCACTTGAATAATTCATGATCAAGAATGTCTGTCCTCTTTATACTTTAAGGTAGTAAATTATTTCTCTCCTTGTCTGTCCACAGTCCACCAAATTCTGCTACTAAATTGTTGAGGAGTTTGAGGTCAGCCAGATAATTTTGTCTTGAAGGTTGCTTAATTTTTCTGTTTAACATGCATCCCTAGCACAACCTTGGAATACCAACATTCCTTTCAATCTGTAGGTGGAAATCCTTATTTCATGATGGTTATTTTTTCCCATCATATACAGTAGTTGCCTTTTTGTTGTTGCTGTGGTTCTAGGCAGTATCTTGCAGTGAAGAGAGTGGACTCTGTAATCAGGTTGGTCCACTTGGCATCACAGCCAAGCTTCTCCACTTAACATAGAACCTTGAAAAGCATTAACTTTTCTGTGGGTCATTTTCCTTCTTCTATAAAATGAGGATAATGATATCTGCTTAATAGTGTTGTTGTAAGGATTAAACTAATTAGTAAACATAAAATGTACTAAATAAATAAATCAGTTATTTTTATAGTGTATATGTTGATCCTTGTTTAACCTCCATGTCTGCTGTGTTTTCACCCACATTTAACATTGTTATATTCTGCTTTATTATGTATAATTTCTTTAAGCCCATTTCATTGCATTTCTACTCAGAGTCATTCTTCCAATCAAAATCCCTTAATTAAAATTTCTCAGTTGGTATTACTGCTCTTTTTTCTTATATTTAGCCCCAACTTGCTTCTATTAACATTCCTTGGCATAGGTTAGAAGTTGGTAAATTTTATTTTTAAGGGAAAGATAGTAAATATTTTAGGCATCGTGGGATGCATAAAGTCTGTATCATATTCTTTTTTAATGCTTAAAAATTTTTTAAACTAAACCATTCTTAGCTCAAGGATTTTAGATAATCTTGTGTGGACCAGAGAGGGAATAGTTTGCCCACAGCTGGAGATCTTAAACGTTCCTGGGGTGTGTGTGTGTTTCTCCCCCCGCCCCCGAAGCAGATAAATCTGCCTCTTACAGATTTATGCAGTGAAGTTGGCTTCAGTTAGGATATTCTCCATTCCTCCCTGGTCTCCAGTATTTCGCCATCCCATTAATCTAATCAAAGGAGCATTGTGTGGGCCTTTCAGGGCTGTGACACTTACCTGGAGAGAAAGGAATGAGCGGATTGACGTCAGTTGGCAGCCAGCCCGAGGTCTTTCATATGTGGCACGTCTGCTTCATAATTTTATTTTGTCATGGTGCTCACTTCCTTTGATCGAAGGTGTTTATTTTCATTTTTTATTGCTGTTGATAGCAAAATCTGAAAGAGGGCAAGGAAGGAGATACCAAGTCAGACTGCCACCTAAAACCAGAATGGCAAAATCAAGTCTTTCAAGTCTGTAGCTAAGACAAATTGACAAATAATGGGTTTCCTGAGTTAAAAACATCAAGTCTGGTGTCTGAGCGCTCAGAAACTTCTCGCTGCATGAATTAATGTAGAGATCCTCATCACTTCACAAATGCAACTCTAAGAGAAATCTGGAGTTTCTGTTCCAGAAAGTACTAACCACCCATTTGACCACCCTCAAACAGTTCAGGGAACTCTGGAAATAAGCTGGCTCCTGCCCCGTCTCTGGCGGGAATCCTCCTGGTGCAGCCACCGCACATTTGCTCCTGTCCCTTACAGCCGCCCCAGAAGGACTCACACCCCCGAGGCAGAGTAAGCTCTGGAGACACCCACAGCGGTGCTGCAGTCGCAAACTGGGTCATGAAGCCGCAGGGACACGTAGGCGAGAGGTTCTCCCGACAGACATCCCGGCCCCAGGGTGTGAGCAGACTGGTTTCTGTGTATGTTTTAAAACCTTGTTATATTTTAATGTCTCTCAAAAGTAATAGTCTGCTGAGCTGAGGTGTTAAACTGAAGAATGATTTGGAGCCTTAAACTAAGCGGGCGTGTTAAAGTTCCAGGGCAGTACCTGGCATCTGATGGGTCATCTCATGCACGTTACCCAAATTTCAAGACAACAGCCACTGTAGGAAGAGATCACTCTCTGGAGAGGGAGAAATTACCGTTTTCTGACTTTTAAAAAAATGATAAAAAATATCTCTTACAGACAAAAAAAAAGTTACACTTTTGGATAATTATTGCTCTCTTTCTCACACACACACACACACACACACACACATATGCATGTCTTTCCATTTCCTCTCTGTGTCTGCCTATGCACCTGTGGCCTCAAACACCTCTTGTTTATTGCTATAGACTCAGCACTTCGTTCATCACCTGGTAGAAATGACACATTACAAATATTTGGAAGATTAGTAAAAAGATGAATGTGCAACTATCAGAGAGAGAAACCGCCATCACCCAGAGAGAGGAGCTAGAAAGGGCAGATGGAGAACTTCGTTCAGCCTCCTGGTAATGGAATGTTCATGCAAGAATATTCTAGAAACACGACCTCCAGGACTGTTAATACCCACTACTGCTGCAGCCTGTGAACTCTAAACTAGTGTCATGTGGAAAGACTTTGACCAGTGTCGTAGGAACCGTGGGGAGATTCTGAATGGATGTGTGGTCACAAACTGTCCATTCAGCCACTTTCATCATTTTCTGAATGATATTGTTAGTTCCACAGTTGGAGGTAGGACGGAGCTGGATGTCCTCTCTCTAACAACTTGGCAGGGAGGCAGCATGTTACAGCAGAAATAACCTTGGTGCAAATGGTTCTACATGTCCAAAAATTTATTAGCAAGGAAAAGACGTGGCCTAATCTATTTTTGTGAAGTCCTCTTTTTCTATATTGGGGACTATAACGCACACCTTTCAGAACCAGAATCACTCCCAGGGTTTAAGGTTGATGCATCAATAATGTGATGGAGGATGAAGCCGCCTCTCTGGTTGGGTCTGGTGATGGAGGCTGTGGGGTAACCAGAGTCGGCACTAGACCCAGATTTTCTGAAGATGACTGCTCACAAGGTTGCTGGGCTTTTATCCCTTCTCTGTACAAGGACATTGTGACTCATCCCACCTTCTGATCAGCTTTATGTCTTCAACACCACTTGCTTTATGAAGAAAAAAATCATTGCTAATGTGTCGTATGCTAATTAATGGCTCCTCTTGTTTAAATTTTGATAATATCTGAAGTGCTTAAAACCACCACTATGGGCTGTTGGTTCCTGATTCAGCACTTGAAATGCAATTTAACTGCCACTAGAATGTAGATTAAAGTTACATGTGTGTAGGTAGATACAGACACAAGCATCGAGAATGCTAAAGTATTTCAAAACAAATTGTTACACTAATAATACAATGATATAATGAACAAAATTTCAGGTAACTGGAAACTGAAACAAAACCCTGATGATAGATTTAATGGTGATTTAATCATCCATTCATTTATTCATTCATCATTCAATAAGTAAGATTATGTGGCAACCGAGCAGCTTGGTACATTCCAAAGACTCTTTAGCTCTTTGAATGCAACACATTGAGTTTAGTGTCCTTCAAATTCATGCCTCAGTGTTTTGACAAGCACATTTTTATTGAAAACATTAAAAGAAAAAAGTTTTATTGACTTTTAACTCAAATAACTACATCCCACGGGCCCTAGAAAATTTATTTTCTGACCCTGAAGTAAAACCAAGTTATCTCGACTTATAGGCCACAACATAACAATCTGGACCTTGCCATTGAATTACGGGACTTCTATAACTTAACATGCATATTGTGTAATAATAAAAAAATACCATAACTGGGTAAGCTCCACGGTGTGGGGTGATCACTGCCATGAACCTGCCACACTTCTGCACATCCTTTCAGCAAAGGCATGAGCAGTGCTTTGGTTTCAAACTCTGTCATCTCAAGGATTTTTACATTTTAAAAAAAATGAGGCTTTGAAGAGAGATGTTTTTGTCCTTCTGGACCAGATTTGTTTACTACCCTGGGTAATAAAGATAATGTCTTATTCTCTGGCAAAGGTTAGGTAAATTTTCTAGCAACCCCTTATGAGAAACTGGGGTTTCCTAATCTCTGGGTTTACTTTCTGTGGCCCACTGGGGCACGGCTGGGGAGCACTATTCCATCATGTTGTCACTCCAGGATCCAGTGGGAAGTCATTATCCAGCTGCTAGTGTTGTGGTAAGTGATACACTGTCTTTGGTATCTGACCCAGGAATGTCGCGTCTTCTGCCAGTTCCCATGACAATGTGGCAAGTTGCCTTGTTAGTCTACAAGTAGAATAAAATCTGAGGCTCACCATGGTTCTTGTCACATCCCCCCTAAACATTTTAAATATGGAAAAGATACCACCCACACCTTAGTTTCCCAATGTCCAATGACAATTGACACAAAACTGACTCAAAATGAAAAGTATAAAATGACTTGAAAGCTACTGGAAATTCAAACGTCTTTTCCACTGTCCCTGAAGGCACCCCAAACAGTGCCAACCTTGTACCTCTTAAGGGCCTAAGTTATTCTTCTACAAAATGCATGAATATTGCACCCACCTCATGGAGTTTTTGCTCAAGTCCATCATAATTCACACAGTGTGTGTTGCTGAGTAGCTCACAGCATAATACACACTCAGCATCAATATCCTTTACTCTCAAAGACTTTAAATTTGGTTAGCACTTGCCATTCCAAAATTGTTTTATTGTAATAACACAAATTATACTTTTACACATATATACCAATGTATTATATTAATCACAAACCCTGAGTATCTATGCGGCATCTATTACTCTGTTTCTTCTCTTTTCTAACAAATTCCTGTTTTATTCAGAAATTTAACCCATCCTCAGCTCTAGAGATGGATCCTGATTAGTCTAAATCAATATATTCATTATATCCCTGGGTAAATATTACTCCCCCAAAGGTGAACATATGACTTAAGATAACCCCAGCAAAGTGAAAGGAAGAACCTTTAGTTTCTTTGTTGAGAAGCGTTCTGAGATGAGGCCTGTCCCCCCAAAGAGATATGCTGGTGGAAGTCCCAACCCCCAGCACTTCAGGATGTGACCTGGTTTGGAAACAGGGCCCTTACAAACATAATCAGCTCAGTGGAGGCCACAGTTGAGTGAGGTGACAAGGTGACAGCCATGAGAAGGAGCAGAAAGCCACAGGAAAGCTACATGTAACAAGAAGACCAAGGTGGACACGTGCGGCTGCAAGCCAAGGGTAAGAGATGGTCGGCAAAATGCCAGAGTCAAAGATGGTCAGCAAAATGGCAGAGGAAGGTTGGGGGGGGTGACCGCAGGGACACTGGGATTTCACACCTTTCACATCCAGAACTGGGACACAATACATTTTTGTTTTGTGGTTTTGTTTTTAAAGCCACCCAGTTTGTGGTCCTTTGCTGTGGCAGACCTAGGAGACTGTAATGACACAGAACGATTCACCTCTTTCCTAAAGGAGAAGGAGAATGGCAGCCACCTCGTCACCACGAGAAGAGGAACGAGGAGGGGAAAGCAGAGTTACAGTGGAACCCTGACCTCCCAAGAACGGAATTTTCTCAGCCTCGAGGCTTCTTGCATGGAATAACGTTCTTTTTTATCACTTTATTGGACATGTCCCTTTGAGTGATACATGTTTTCCTGACACTCCAAACGTGAAGTCTTCTCACACACACACCCACTCACGCACATGCCCCATGCACACAGGTGTGTGTGGTGCAGCATATACGTACGTGTTCCTAAACAGGTGTGCATATTTCTCATTTACAAACAGGTAAGACATGGCACTCAATTTATTCACTGCCTATGGTTTGTGCAATCTGTGTTGTCCTCTGTTTTATTAAAAAAAAATGGCCTTATTGGAATCAAGGCCCCTGTTGACCAGTTTTAGGGTTTGTGTCACATACAACAGCAGGTCTGTTGTTGTGGCTGGTACTCTCTGAACTTTGGTTCTGTCACACTATATATGGTGACCACTCACTAAATTTGGTGTCCCTCTGTCTGCTCCTAAGGCCTGCAAATATGGCTTGACACCCTAGTCACAGGACCAAGGCTGTGCCGTGTTTAAGGAACATTGGGCAAATAAACAAAGAATGTTCACAGTTCTTTCCTAAAATCTCTAATTCTATTAACCAGCCATCCTCTCTTTTTTTTCAGTCTCTAGTCTTCCTTCAGTCTGTCACTCACAGTGACACAGATGACAGTGACACCCTCCTCTTCCTTCTAGCACTCACGTCGTGGTTGCCAGGTAGACTCAGGATCAGAATAATGATTGGACGCTCCCCCTCTGTTAGTGCTAACAGTATTCACGGCAAAAAAAAAGAGAATCTTCCCATCAGGAAGAAATAGTTTACTTCCTTTTGTTTTGAGTGTGATGAACACTCATTTATGGATGTGCTGGTGGCTCTGGAGTGACACGCCGCAAAGCCTTCTCATGCCTTTCAGGAGACAATTCAGACCCCACTGTTGCACACCAGGTCCCTTCTGGTCCAGCTTGGATCTCCCGGCCGCCCTCATCTCTCCGTGTTCTCTTAATTGTCTATCATCTGAGCAGGCCTGGGGCTTCCCCGGTTCTGGCACTGAAAGTCCCATCTTGAGGAAAACCCTCAGACCTAAGACTGTCAATCACCCCTCCTGGGCACCCGACTTTCCTCTGTCTCACTGTGAGATGCCCCAAAGGATTGAGCATAACATCTGTTACTTTGTGGCACACAACTGGCTGGAATTTTGATAAACGGATGGACTAGAGCCTGGATCGAGAGCACCGTGCCCTTCTGGGTATGGGATTAGGTCTGTGCTCTCCTGACTGCGACGCAGGCACCTGCTCCTTGCAGCTCCGTGCACAGTGTGTGCTCAAGGAGACAAAGATGAGTTCATGCAAACAGTGATACGAACCCGCTAGAAACAGAATCGTCCAGAAGCCTCACGTTGCCCAGGCTGGGAGGGTCCTTGTGGGAATGTTATCACCTTCTCTGGCACAAGCTTCCTTATTTTTAAAACTGGGGCACTTCTTCTCCTTTTTATTTCTACTGTTGTTAACAGGCAAGCACATTTTTTACCCGTCAAGTTTCCAGGCTGTGGAAAGGCTTCCTTGCCTTTGTTCAGGCTGCCTGTTTGGTTAAGCTCCTCTTCCTAGGACTGCAGGGCATGTGAGTCAGAGTCCACGGCTGCCGACTCTCACACAGCAGACAGAACTAAACAAAACAACCCCCCCTCGAACCATACCTGGGAAAACTAAGCCTTTTAAATACCTGCTCTGGAAATATACAAAACACCACCAAACTTCCTTCTTGCTGAACAAACTTCCTGTTGCTAAGGCCAGACAATTCTCCATTTGCCTAAATAGTCACAGAGAGGATTATTGAATAACATGACCCCGAGTTCCCTGGAATTTACTCTCAAGAGCTCAGCTGTGTTCCAGTAGATACTACGAAATAACTACAGAAGGACAGGGTGAGGGCTAACCACTGGGATATCTGATAGTGATATAAAACCGGGGGTGAGGACAATTCTTGGGAAACCTTGCCTTCTCCTAACTACTGAGCTTAGTCCTGGCTCCTGCTCTATTGCTGGTTTAACCTTCTCATAAATAAAAGTTAAAACTGGAAATCTATTGCCATGAAAATACGGGAAAAAGAAAGCCTGGATCATGGATTATATTCCTCAGATCTCCAAATACGGTGATTCCTCTTCCTGTGACCAGTTTCTCATGAATTAACCACTCACCCACGGATGTCAGCAGGGGGTCATTCATTACAGGGCTGGAGGGAAAACACAGAGGAACGTCAGGCAGGAGTTTGGGGGAGTCCACCCCATCCGCTAATCACCAGGCGAGTCTGAAAGAGCAAGAGGGTCACGGCCATCCTCAAGACCCGCCCGTGGGCTCTGGCCCAAACTTAGAGTTCAGACGAGGTCTCCAGACAAAGAGCAGCCTGGGCTGAATTGTTAAACATAATGAGGCAGAGAGACAGGCATGGGGGACATTTCCAGGCCAAAGAACTAGTGTTTAGAGAGGACTTCAGTGTGGGGAGAGCGTAGAGAACTGGGGCAGGCCAGTGCAGCCAGGGCCAGAGGTGAGGTTTGGAAGGAGGCTGGCAGAGTGGGGGGATGCCAGGGAAAGAAATTGTTATCACCCATTTCAAGGAGTTTGGGGGAAGCACTGGGAAGACACGGAAAGCTTTGAAATAGAGGGTGCTAGGCAGTTAGATTGCACACTTTGGACATTTACTCAGGCTGGGTTAAATCGATTGACAAAGGGCCAGAGGAGAGGCCAGGAGGCCGTCTGTGAGATTACTGCCCGGTGGGTTGGGCTGATGAAGGGGTGGTACACATGTAAGAAAGTGGCTGAAATTGATGGAACCAGAAAGAAATTTCAACGGTAGTGAATTTTGAGTACCCAACTGCGGGAGGTAAGGCTCTGTGAACACACCCCTCTGGTGTGGAATAATATCACAGGTCGGATCACATGGCCGTGCTTTTTCTAGGGCAAAAGCACAACTGATGACCATGAGTTTCATGGAGTTTCCTTTCTCTGACAACTGTGCTTCCCTCGAGGTCCACGGTGATTCAATTCAGCGAAGCCAATGTGGACGGAGGTGTAAACACTTTCTTTTCCTCTTCAACTCTTACAACAGAATTTTTCTTGTCACAGGCAAGAAAAGTTCAGGCCTCCAGAGTCATGATGGGTCATCATAAAGTCTGGTTCCAACCCTTTCTTTTATGAGCCAGAAAATTACTTCCAAAAGGTTAAAAGACCTTAAAACTAAATAAAATAGAATAATAGGATGTAACTCAATAAAATATAAAATAAAACATAACAGATTTCCTTTTAGGAGTAGGTAATATCAAATCCCAGAGTATCGGAGAATGTTTTTATTAAACATTTCAATAGCACACGGTGACCTCAAGAAAAGTGGTTTGCAAATGTTAGAAAGGCGAGGACAGAGTTAGAGGCTTTTGCCAGTTAGAAGAACCAGTGAGACCACAGAGTTTGCTTGGGTGAGGCTGTACCTGGCAATGTTTTGAGATTCTATCAGCATCTTGTTATTTTTGTAACAAGGAATCAGGGCATGGCACTCTTCTCTGAATACCAGCGCCACACATCCATTCCAATAAATTAACACTCCCATCTCCACTGACCCACTTGTCAGAAATGCCAAAATGTGGGCCAAGCCTCGTGACTGTTTCGCTGAAATCTATAGAACAAGTGTCACCGGACCTCACTCTGAGAAGCCTGGAGGAATGGCTATCATTTTTTTTTTCTTATTTGTCATAATAATGTCAACTGAACTGCACCTGCCATTCTGAAACACACTCTTTGTTCTGGAGAAGAGGAAGAACATTCCAAGTTGGCGGTTCCGATTCTTCCAGACATCACCGAGGGGCGGTGCTACTGAGGGAGGAGGGATGGAACCGAGTCTGCACCCACTCTGCACTTCTCCTGGAACATAAGTAATTTCATGCAACATCGTAACCTTCTCTGAGCCACTGACTTGAGGCTACAGTGGGACTCCAAGCCTGTTAATAAAGAGATATTGTATCCGTGAACGATAAAATGCAGCCTGCACATGAGTGTTCTCACCACACCCAGACACACAGCGTGGTAGTATCTTTGTTAAACAGCTCGCTTTACGCACTTGACGATGCACGTATCCTTCCAAACATTACGCTCTACATGGTGCATGCATACAAGTTCATTCATGAATTAAAATTTTTAGGAAAGACTTTAACACAGGTCTGTGACTCTCAGGGACTAACTGGTTGCTTTTCATTGTGCTCTGTTGCCAGGAGGACTCCAGCTAGCGTCCTTCCATGGAGATCGGCTACTTATCTCCAAAAATTCACTCTCTTGATCTTCCTTTAGACTTAACAACAAAGTGCGCAGTCTCCTTTTGTGGACATTTTGATTAGGTGGGCACTAAAAAAAAGAAAGAAAGAAAGAGAAAGATGGAGGGAAGTATCATTTACTTAAATAATTAACCAGAAGCTAACTTGTGCCACTTCTGTGTCAGGCTGACACTACCCCAATGGGGCCGTTTGCCACAAGCTTGTAAACACAGCACAGAAAACAGAATCAAAACAAGTCCTTGGCTACTTTATCCCACTTTGACACTGGAACATCCAACCTATGGAACAGACAGGAGACCCCAGGGTGATCAGAGAGTACCCCTTAGTTTATACCACACCAGCTCAAGAGCAAAATGTGATTTAATTTGCTATATAATTGGGTTGTTCAACAAAGCCGAAAGATAACTCACTTAGTGCCACTTTGCTTATAAGTAAGCCAGTAACTGGCGGTGTCCTTCCAGTGAATGCTTTTGTTGTTGATGCCAAGAGAAAGCTGTTTGAGTGGAAAATACACAAAATTAAGGGCCGGTTGCTGCAGTGTTTGCGACGCTCGGCTTTTGTTCTCATCAAGTTTATTTCTGCACAGAAGCAATAACAGCTCTTTGTTTCTCTAACTCGATGAAGTCACTACGTCTTGCTCAGCGGCGCACGGCTAGGGAAAAACACATTCAGCCAAATTTAGAACCATTTGGAACTCACGAGTTGTGAATTTTGAACCAAACTTGAATCTTTTAAGAGCTCATCTGTTCCGCAGAGCGCGCCAGCTCGGCTCCCTGCCCCGCGGCCCAGGCTGTCCTCTGAGGGCCGAGGCAGGGGTCTCGAAGCCCCTCGTATGTCTCCCCATAGACAGATTGGAGTGTCGCCTGACGCCGAAGCTCAGGGTACACTACAGGGCCCAGACACCTACACTGCAGGAGGACAGCTTTCCCAAATACGAAAGAAAAGAGCTCGTTTGTATTTTGCCAATTTTCAAATATTTTCTGTGTCTCCAGAACCTGTCTTTCGTCTGCCGGCACGATGGTAGTGCATACCCACCGGAGCCACAAAACCCCCGGCACCCGCACAGGTCGCCCAGCTGCAGTTCAGCTCGGGAATTCCTATCAGCTCATTTCCCGAGATCTCCGCTTGCACACCTCGCACCCCGGCTCAAAGCCTTCCATGTATTTAGACGCCCACTTGTTCTTCATCCATGAGCCCCCCTTGAGCAGCTCTGCGCCACAGGAGCTCGGCCGGGCTGCTCTCCGGGGTGGGCAGCTCTTTCCAAAGGGAGAAGCCCACTGTGGCTTCTCCAGGTCGGCTGTGAATTCCGAGGCTCGGCACTCATCTCCGTGGATGCGTGCTCCAAGAGGGACCCGCCCTGCAAGATGAGGGGTGCCGGGAGGTCTGAGGAGGGGTGCTCAGCCTGGATGCTGGGCAGTGGCTGCTCTCAGGGAGGTGCTGGAGTGCCAGGAAAACACAGGGAAGGAAGCACTGTCTCCGCAGCAGTGTCCAGTGACGGTGCAGGAGGACCAGCAAAGGTGACTCCAGCAACTGCGCCTGGGCCACCGGCTCCTCCACAAGATGTGTGGGGTGTGTGGGTCTGAAAGTCGGTGAGCAGGGACACGGTGCCGAGGGAACCCACAAGAAGGGTGGGAGACAGTGGAGCTGGAGCGCACAGCAGCGCCAGGTGATGACGGAGCCTCAGCCTGCCAGGGGCTGGACCGTGTCCTGAAGACAGGCAGCCTCTGCACCTGCTGACTCAGCCCCCTCTGCCAAATGCCGTCCAGATGCCATTCCCAGTATCCAGCACGTCCTATAATGCGCTTCTGGCCTCCTCGGAGAAACTAGCTTCCTGTCGTTTCCATGAGCAGGCTTCTTCACTCGAGTGACACGTGTGTGCTCCGTGGGTCTCAGCCCCCTGCGTCTGCTGTCCACATGTGGGTCACACCACCGACCACTAATGGACCCCGCCAGCCTCCCTCCGTCAGGCATGTGTGGCATCTTCAGGTGTCTTGTGTGTGTTTGTTAAGTAAGTACTGTCCATCTAGCCAGACGCAGGACGAGGGGCTGTGAATTCATTTATTCATTAGATAAAGGTAAACACCCGTGAAGCTTGGAACTGTCCCGGGTGTTGAAGCAGCAGTGGTGAAGGACACGGAAGAGGCGCCGACTGCCTGGTGACACGAGCACGATCTGTCTGGGGGAGGCAGACGGGTGCACAAGGAGCTCACAGAATTTAGTGACTACTAAGATGACAGGAGAAACACAGGGAGCTACAGTCAGGTACCTGAGCAGTCAGGGAAGAGCCGCAGAGGAAACATCTGAGCTCAACGCTAAAGGGTCAGGAGGGAGAAGAGGCTGGAAGAACATCGCATGCTGGGGGAAAAGAAGACATGAAAGCCAAGGCTGGGGAAGGACGGCACAGGTGGTGGAGCCTGCTCACGATGGCTACAGAGGTGCAGGGAGAGAGGGCGACAGAGGCTGGAGAGGGGCGGGGGGCAGGGGCGCCACCCACGCCAGCCACGTGCTGAGTCCAAAACGGTCTTCATCTCACTGTTTAGCAAAAGAGGCTGCCTAGGCCACAGGGAGAAGGGGGGGCCAGGAGAGGGAAAAGACTTTCTTCTGGTCTTCCCCAGCATGGGTGGACGCTGCAGTGGTTGCAGCCCTGCGGTGATCACGACATGGAGAGAAGAGGCAGGGGCTGGAGTTCCCAGGGTGACAGATGCTCTTGGTCGCAGCCTGCATCCCTTAGCTCACCTGAGTCCCCTGCGCCCACAGGGCACGTGTTTCTCCCCAGGGACAGCTTCCCTCCTAATTACCATTGCTCTTTGCCTGAGGACTTTGAGGACTTTTGTGTGACCTTCCCCAAATCACACAGGAAATAATTGGGAAGCAGGAGGGTGGGTAGCAACACCCCCAGGGGATCCTCAACAAATGGGGGGTGAGAGTCAGAGGACGAGGGTCTCCGTTCCCCAGAGCTGCCAGCAGGACAAGCCCCGTCCCTGCAGAGAAGCTCCCTGATGTGCTCCGGACACCTTCCCTCCACCCGCCTGACTCCTCTTTTCCTCACTTGTGATTCCGGGAACTGCTTCCCCAGTAAATTCCTGGCACTCAAATCCTTGTCTAGGGGCTGATTTTGAGGAACCCCTAAGCCGTGGGTGCTGTCACAGACCCTACTGTAGACATCCCAGGTCTCCGCGGCATTAAGCTCCTGCCACTGCTCCCAACGTCCAGGACGACCTTCACAGCACGGAAGGGTGATGAGACCAGGCCCGAGCGCTGTGTGTGTGTGTGTGTGTGTGCGCAGAGCTATGACATAAAGTGCATGTGTCACCAAAGACTGTGGTGGATAGTGTCACCAATCCACTGTGCAGCGTATCTGTAGGAGACGAGACTGCAGTCCTGGAGACCAAGTGGAAATAGTAACAACTGCGCAGGGAAAGTTACCCAGGTCTTCAACAATGGTGGCAGCGGTGACAACAGAGGGGAGGAGACAGATCTGGGAGACAGCTGGGAGGACTCAGTGGCTTCTTATCATGATGGCTTGACGCCTGCGTCCCCTTTGGAAGAATATGTTTGGCACGATGAGAACAGCCATAGCGTAGAGAGAGTCGGGCCACTGGCCTAATAAACCTGATCGTGATGTGACCAGAAAATCAATTTCCTTGGAATAACTCATGCAAAACGTAACATACGAGAGTGCTAGGCTCTAAACATGCAATTACAGTTTTCTGAGTTTAAAATTGTGTTTGGGTATGTGGTGCACAATCTCTAAAATATAATTACGGAGGAGCACAGTTTAATTTGTATCAGTCACAATTTACGGCTTGTCTATGTTTATAGAAATGATTATGGTTCGAAGCTTCTTGTGCCTTCCTTGATGCATAAAAAATGATTATCGAGGCTTCAGCAGCAGGCGCCTTCCCTGAGAATTGGCAGCGAAGGGCCCTTTAATCAGGAACAAGATCCCCCAGAGCCAAAGCACGCAAATATGCAATCTCGGAGTGACGGTTAACTTTTCATAATGAGCGAGCTGGAAGGGACCGGCCGCCTAGCAGAAGGCCAGCAAGCTCTGGTCACCAAGCAAGGCTGCTGTGCTCATCTGCCATTTTGCCACGTCTATGCACCAGCCAGTTGCTGCCACCAATTTACCATTTTATTGTTGTTATTGTTCCAAATAGACTGTCATGGGGGTCACCTGCCAGCACTTTATCAAAAGACTTCACAGAGAGAGACCCCGAGACTTTCAGCAGCAGGTGATTCTCCTAGACGCTGCCTTCACTTCCCTGGACCACTGCAGGGGAGTCACTTGGCTGCTCCAGATTTTGGGTTTTCTCATCTCCGTAACGAGGGGGTTGAACAAATGGCTTCAAAAGACACCATCAGCCCCCAAAGATGATGCCTCAGAATAAAGAATCGTACGGTCCTTCTTTAAAAAGCCATTCGACGGACGCACGCGGGCCGCATTTGGGCTGTGAACTCTGAAGAGGCATTTGCTGTCCTTTGTTCACAAGAAAGAGAAAAGGAAAATAGACAACAAGCTTGCATGGCCTTATGGTTAACGTATCACTTGGGAAAAGTTTGGTCGTACAAAACTGAAAAATAATTACCAAGATGAATTCTGATTGAAAAGCATGTGAAACTCAGAGGCCTGCATACAATAATGGGGTGTCCCCACCCCACTCCCTGAGAGCAGTTCATCCATCTGGTCAACCAGCGTTCTGCACATGCTATTCTTGGGTGGGTAGTTCTTTTTTTTTTTTTTTTTTTTTTAACAAGAGCTATGGAAAAGAGACAGAAAAGAAGTGTGAACTGCTCTTAAAAGAATACTCATTTCTGAACGTCATGATGCGGCCGTTAGACGACACTTCACAGGTACAAAGTGCCCCAGATCATCACGTCACTTCTGTATGAGCTGAATGCCATGGAATTTGTTACCCTGTGTCCCGAAGTGGGATTGGAGACTGTGAACACTTTCTTGCAGAACTGTTTGTTGTGTAGGAAGGTGCTTCGCATGAGCCCCTGAATAAAGGCAGCTCCCTGGGGAGTCATTTTTCAGCAGGCTACAGGAAAGCAGGGCAGGCAGGTCAGGGGCAGACTGGAAACGCACTTTTCGGGGAGAGCAGGTGGGTGATTGAGAAGGTGACATTTGAGCAGAGACCTGGAGGGACAGAAATGCAGCCACGAGGGTCCCTGGGACAGTCCAGTCTTGGCAATGGGAAGATCCAAAGCAAAGGACCCGAGATGGAAGCCCATCTGACACTCCAAGGAACGTGGAGGCTGGTGAGCCTGAAATGATCACTAAGAAAAGAGTAGGGAGACAAGATAGAAGGGCAACAGGAGTGGCCCACAGAGCTGACAGCGTGAGGACTGTGGCTTTACGCCCAGTAAGGTAAGGAAGGAGCCACTGAGGCCTCCGAGCAGCGAGCCATGTGACCCTTCCAGAGCATCGTGTGAGCAGCGCAGTGTTGGGACAGAGCGAAGGGGGAAGGACAGAGGTACGGACACCAGGAAGGAGGCCAGAATGGTGGCTCAGAATAAAAGGAGCAGCAGGATGAAGGAGCACGAGGTCCTGGGTATGTGCTCTGGAAGCAGAGCCAAGAGGACCCCCTCCCTGATGGTTGAAATGTGGGGTAGGAGGGAGGAATCTACATGATTCCAAGATCACGCACCTGAGCGCTGGAAGGGAAGCACGGCCTTCAGCAGAGGCCGGGAAGAGCGTCCATCGTGATCACAGAGGAGCAAAGGACAGGTGTGGACAGGCTCAGTTTGAACTGACTGCTGTGAGTAGACAAGCAGATGTCCAGATTTTGGCATTTAAAGACAAATAAAAATAACAACAGAGCTACCATATGACCCAGCAATCTTTGAGGTAGATCCTTATAAGAAATGAAATGAACAGCTTTAGGGATGTCTGCACTCCTGTGTCCACCCAGTGTTATTTACAGGAGCCAAGACGCAGAAGCCGCCTAAGTGTCAGTGATGACGGATTCGTAAAGAAATCCTGGCATGGACACACACGTACACACACACACACACACAGATATTACTCAGCATTAACAAAGAAGATCCTGCCGTTTGCAGGACTATAGGGAAGACTGGCAAAGCTGAGTGAAATAAGACGCATAAGAAAGTGCTCACGGGCAGTGCCTCTGGCTCATATGCCAGAGGTGGCGGGTTCAAACTCAGCCCCGTCCAAAAAAAAAAAAAAAGAAACCTGCAAAAAAAAAAAATGCTCACTTATACAAGGAACATATAAAAAGTTAAAATCATAGACTCGGCGAGTACAGAGCTGGGTACTGGAGGCAGGTGGTGGGAGTGGGGAGCCAGAGTTACAAGGTGACAGTCATACAGATTAATAAAGCCTCCAGACCTAAAGCACAGCAGGGGACTGCAGTTAATAATCTCGTGCCCTGGAAATTCCCCGGGAGAGTAGGCTGTAGGTGTTCCTACCACACACCCCACGGGCAACTGCGTGGGGACAGGTTTGTTCGTTTGCCAGATTGTACTGACCATTTCACTGTTTACCAACAGGTGTCACTCACCTTTGAGACAATAAACACTATGGGAAAAATGAAGCCATCAGACGAGGCTGAGGCAGGAGGGGCTGTGAAAAGGGGAGAGCGAAGCACCAGGCTGGAGCCATGAGCCCTGCGGGGTGGGGTCCAGGGGGAGCGGGCAGAGCAAAGGGCAAAGGGCAGAGGGAGGTGGAAGGGAGCGGGGGGAGGGCTGCGCTGGAGCCACGTGCCGGGGGGGCATGGGGGAGAGAGTGGGAGTGCGAAGGGCGGAGGGCCCGGGACCATGGCGATGGCTTCCCAGGGGAAAGGGAACTGGACACGGAGGCAGAGACCACCTTTCTCGGGCATTTGCTGCAAAGAAAAGATAGTGGTGCCTGGTAGAAAAAATGTAGTCAAAGGATGTTTTTCCTATGCGTTATCTTTCAAGATGAGACACAAAGCAACACGTCTGCAGGATGAAGGGGAAGACCGGGGTCGGGGAATGTTTAACCATGCAGAAGAGAGAACGGAGACTCGCTGACGTTGAAGCCCCACCACGAGCATTGCGTGCACGAAGAGGGCTCGCTGTGAACAAGTCGCTCCATGGCAGCGCCCAGAAACCCGGCTGTCCAGGGCAGAGGTCGCCAGGTGTGTGGGGAGGCGGCCCTGCCTGGCTTCTCCATCCAATCAGCCCTCACGCTCTGCTCTGCTCTGCACGCTCTGCTCTGCTCTGCACGCTCTGGCCACTGTTTTCCCATGGATTTTTTTTATGATGCAGCCCATAAACTACTTTGATCAAACACAGGATGTCCAACTACCTTTGAGGTGATGAGTAAAAAATCCCAGAAGTCTGGCTAGATTTTTCTATCAGCTTAAAACTAAATGCGCAGTTTAGGGAGAAGCCAAATAGGCATGAGAGGAAAGAGAAATCCAAGGACCACAAACTTCCTCTACAATCATGCAGCTAGGAAATTGACTTTTAAAAGCTGTTGCGATTTCAGAAATTCAAAACAATGACATTTTATTTTGGTTTGCATTAAAAAAAAAAGACAGAGTCACCATTATGATTTTGGTGCAGAGAAACTCCGGGAGTCTTAATCTTCCCCTGCCCCAAAGCCACACGTTCCGGTTCAGCTGGTGGCACAAATGGCCTGAGTCTTGCACAGGTGAAGGTGGAGAGTTGAACAGCCAGGAGCATTAGCAGCAGGTGAAGAAAAAACAGAACAATGTCGACCCTCTCAGACCCCCATTGCACCCCATTACTAGAGAGCTTGCAAGTTGGGGGTACAGTGCTAACGGCTGACGGACAGAGCTCTCCCCTGCTCCCTCCTCAGTCTCGGGGTCTGAATCCTACACTCCTCCTTGAGCTGTTTTCTCACCTCTAAATACGCACTGTGCTCTCTCCACCTGGCCTGTCCCCCCTCACAGGAATGTGACTTCATACCAGAAGGCTCTCGTGACAGCAGACACCATTATAAGGATTTCTATACATGAGTTATTCTGCTAAGAACTTTATAGACTCCTCACAAACATTATTATTCTCATCTTTACAGGAGAAACATTAGGCACAGAGAAGCCAAGTGACTTTTCCAAAATCACATAGCTTATGAATGTCACATCCAGCATTGTCAGCGTCACAGCCAGTCTATGGCAAGAGACCCCTCTGGAGCCTCACTCCAAGCTGCCAGGCAAAAGCATTTATGTTATATTTTCAGAAGTTGTATTTTATTTTAATGTTCTTACATTAAAGCTTCCCCCACTGGGCCTAAGTTTGGTTATCAACAATTAAATTCTACCCCCTAAAATTGGGCACATGTAACCTATTTGCTAGAATCAACTTCAAATGGCATCTGTGCTATTCCACGTCAGGTAAGAAAACAACATACATTTAGCTGAAAAATCTGTAGCAATGTTAGAAATGTATAGTGGCTGATTTACGCTCCTATTACCTATATTAATGACCAAGCATACGGGTACAGGCTAGATAGAAAATTATTTCAGGCACACACCTGTTCACATACCTTTTGGATAGATTTATTTTCCTTTAAGATATGTGGGTCTATTCACTCATTCATTCACTCATAAGGAGTCCAACTTCTGGCCAAAACTCTGTAATTGATGAAGGCTCACTCTGACAGAGTGGAAGGCTGCCCTCCTCACCCAGGATGTGAGCACAGCCAGGGCTTCTGAAGGGACTTTTATCCAAGGACTCAGGCCCCTCGTTCTGGTCCTGCTCTAGTCCCACTTGCCTTCCCAACACAGGTGCCATTAGTGACATCCAACGGTCTCTTTTCTGGAGGAAGTTTCGGGGCCAGGTCTGCTACAAGCTCCTCTGTTGAGGCCTCCTTGCTGGGAGGATAAACCTTGAAGAGCATTTTCCCACTGGGGTGAGTACCCAGCACGTTCCCCTCTTAGCAAGGCCCTTTGTCCTCCCCAACCCCCCACCACCACCAATTGGGTCCTAAAACTGTAGGAGCCTCTGTGTGGGTTTCCTTGGCTGTGAGACGACTCCCATATCTTGGCCGATCACCTCCACCGACATGCTGGCTCATGGGGGTATGGGAAATGGAGCAGGGGGGAGTCAGAACTTTCTCTAATTTAGACCTTTTTTATACCATCAGAGTGAGTGATTAAAGGTTGATTGTTCCTTCCACTCTGGCTCTTTGCTTTAATCAGCTACTCTGAGGACTGACAGTTGAGCTCCTGAAAATGCATTCAACAAGCATCACGAAAGTCTTTTTAATAGTATTTTGTAAATACACACACATATAACACATATACATACATATATATTTTTGTTTTATATGTATGTATATATATGTGTCTGTGTGGGTCATGGGTCAAGTGTATATTCAACATATATATATATACACACATACATATATATTTTTTGTTTTACATATATGTGTGTGTGTGTGTGTGTGTGTGTGTATATATATATAGATAGATAGATATGTATACATCTGTTGAACATACACTTGACCCTGAGCCACACAGATCCAACAGTCTAGGACAGGACTGCTAAATTTCAGCACCATGAACACTTTGGACCAAATGATTCTTTGATGAGCTGAGCAGAGGTGGCCATTCAGAGCCGGTTGTTAGTTTAATGGCACACACATCTGTCCTCTCCCACATCTTGATCCTTTTCCACTAGATGTTAACAGCAGGCTCCTTCCTCAGTTGTGACACCCCCCAATGTCGCCAGACCTGCCCAATGTCTTCCAGCGGGCAAAGTCCCCCCCAGGTGGGAACTATGGGTCTAGAACAGCAGTTCTCAACCTGTGGGCCGTGACCCACAAGAACTGTATTGAAGGGCCACAGCATTAGGAAGGTTGGGAACCACTGGTCTAGAAGATAGATGATGCCAAGCTTGGGTCCCGGTGCCAGCTCCCTACTAATGTCATAACATCCTTATGAAGCAAATATTATTATCCACATTTCAAATGAGGAAAATGGAGCATGAATTTCTTTAATAAATTATTAAGGCCCCAGGTAGGGAAGATAGAGCCTGGATGTCGGCTGGAGCACCAAATCTCAGCCTCAGAGCCCCCACCCCAGGCTGCTCTAATGCAAGACATGAGTGAATGTTCTGGAAGCATTGAAGAGGCACCGACCCCCCAACCAAAGCAAAGTGACATGGCCTCAGGTGCTCCCTGAGGAACGCTGCCCTAAGATGGAAAAACTTCTTTCTCTGTGGACATGTCCTAGCAAGAACATTCAGTTAGGACGGTCAAAGAGGAAGTTAACCGGAGGGCTTCGCAGGGTTGAAGCTGGGGGTTGGGCACTTGCAGAGGTTGCGGGAAAGAGGTGCTCTGTCATTTTCTCTTTTTTATTTATGGCCAAGCTTTAAGTTTTAGGGAACTAACAAGATAGCCAGACACTTTTGTGGTTAGACTT